>CAUEGZ010000004.1:0-62500 GCA_958496325.1 Nomophila noctuella
GGTAGCTTGAGCGTGTATAGTGCGCTCAAAAACCTACAACAAAAAACAAAAATTTGGGGCGACTTTTTCTTAAACTTTGTTGAAATATTTCAGAATTTTGTATGGAGAAATCACCCCTGAGGTAACCTCGGTGCACGTGGTCGAAAATGAAAAACGGGAAAAATCTCAAGTTCGGTTTGTCGTAGGAGGGTGGGCGAGGTGTCAGGAGAGAGGTCTCGCCGAGCCCTATTAAACAGTGCAAAAAGCACGCCTAGTCCAATACAAAAATTTTTGAGAAAAAATAAAAAACTGAAAATTCGAAAAATAATTTGGAAAAATTTGAAAAATCAGAGGAACTAAGGCACGGAGCGCGCCGAAAACTACGTAGACGGGGTCCCGCGACCTAGTCCCTTGATATACACTGAAAGAATTTTGAAAATTGGCCGAAATTACGTCTATACAAATTTTTTAAGAAATTTTTCTAAGTCCAAGATTGAAAATTCGTTAAAAATCTAAAAATAGGGGTAGTTTTTGAAAAATTTGGGGGTAGGCGTGTGTATCCTTGGTAGCTTGAGCGTGTATAGTGCGCTCAAAAACCTACAACAAAAAACAAAAATTTGGGGCGACTTTTTCTTAAACTTTGTTGAAATATTTCAGGGGTTAGGTTAGGTTAGGTTAGGTTAGGTTGGGGCGGGCCCCACATGCGATTGAGTGTCTTTCTTGCTGCTTTCGGTGCTTTTTCGCAGCGCACACGGTACGTCCTCGCCGTCCGCCCTGGACCCTGAGCTGACCACGGTAACGCAGTGGCAGCCAGGTGACCGAATCCGTGTGTGTTAAGTGGGGTTATCTTTTGTGTTTGTATTGTACGTATCTTCGATATGTCTTCGATGCGTTCTCTGCGTTCGGGGCGCTCTACCCAGGGCACCTCGGACCCTCCGATTGATCTTCCAGGCGAGCCTCGCCCCTCCCAGGGCGACTCGCCTGACAACCTGGCGTGTCTCATGGACCGGAATTCGTTTTGTGATCTTGTTGTCGATGATTTGGCGGCTCCGGGCCCTTGTGGGCCGGAGTCAACGGAGGAAGATGTGTCGCTATCCGAGGCGGCGCAGTTGTGTCGACCAGCGTCGGTCGTGTTGAGGCGTATCGACGTCGATGCGCAGAGTGTGGGCACTCCTTTGCTCACACCTGCGTCGTCCATAATGGACGTTTCGTTGGGAGGAGGTGCTCGAAAGAGGCCACCCTCCAAATTCTGGGAGGAGGAAGAGGAATCGGACGCTGACGTCCCGGTGCCGACTCCAAAAATGTCAACGGCCAGGAGGGGGAAGAAGGCAACCCCCGGCCACGCAGCAGGGATTTCCCGTGCAGCCGCGACGCTGCGGGAGATGGAGGCGGCGGAAGAGCTGGCTCAGCTGGAGAGAGCTGCTACGAAGAGAGCGGCCAAGAAGGCGGCAGCAGATAAGGAGGCGGATGTAGAGCTAGATCCGCGCAGACCGGAGGAAGTGCCAACAGCCGAAATGAAAGCTCTGGCAGGTCAAAGGGTGGCGAGAGTGTTCCGTCTCGCCGCCACGGCCGGCAATCTGAAGGGCACCTACGTGAAGGAGCTCAAAGATTGCGCGGCGTGGCTGAAGGAGGCGCTGGACATTGTCTTTTCCGGCACCGAAAGTGAGAAGATCCGGCGCCTCGAGACGGCAAATAGGAACCTGAGAGCGGAGCTAGAGGCCCTAAAAAAGGAGGTCCGCGCCTACAGCAGGGAGTTCTCGCAGCGGAACTCCCCGCCGCCACCGGAGCCCGTGGTGGAGATCGAGGCAGTCCCCGAAGTTCCAACCTTGAGGGGTCTGCTCGACGAGTTCCGCAGGTCCATTGTAGAGACCTGCGGCAACATGATCTCGGCCCGAATCGAGGGCCAAGCGCTGCCACCAAGCGCCGGCGCGCGCCCTCCACTCGCGGCGGCCAAGAAGGCGGGTTCCGCCCCGCCCAAGGCCAAGCCGCAGAACCCGGCACCCGGCCCCTCTAAGGCCGGTCCCTCTGGTGCCGGCCCCTCAAAGGCCGGTCCATCGTGGGCTGCAGTTGCCGGCGGCAGCAAGTCGTCGGCACCTACGCCGGCGTCAACTACGCCAACTACGTTGGCGCCCGCGGCAAACATGCCCAAAAAGGCCCAGCCTAAAAAGGCGGCCAAAAAGGCGACGGCGGCACCATCGGCGGCGGTCCAGTCCCAGTCTGAAGAGGGATGGACCGTCGTCAACAATAAGAAGAAGGGGGCGAAGAAGACGAAGAAGCCGTCCCCCGCATCCAAGAAGAAGCCAGCGTCGAAGCTGCCCAAGCCGCCGAAGACACTGGCAGTGGTCTTGACTCTCAAGCCAGAGGCGGTGGAGAAGGGGGCCACGTATCAGCAGGCCCTCTCCAAAGCCAAGGCCGGTGTCAGTCTCTCTGAGATTGGCATCGGCCCAGGGAAGTTCCGCAGGTCCATGACGGGGGCCTGCGTGATGGAACTTCCCAAGGAGGCCACCGCCTCCCAGGCCGACCTCCTCGCCGCCAAAATTGGCGAGGTGTTGGGTGAGGAGGCGATCGTCCGCCGCCCGACCAAGACCGGAGACGTCAGGGTCTCCGGCCTGGATGATTCCGTGTCGGCGGAGGAATTGAAGGGGGCCCTGGCAGCCAAAGCCGGGTGCAGCCCCGACAGTTTCAGGGTAGGAGCCATTGCCGCGGGGTCCATGCGAATGGGCTCCGTCGTGGTCTCCTGCCCTGTGGAGGCGATCCCCAAAATCGCGGAGGGTCGCCTCACGGTCGGCTGGTGCTCTGCGTCCGTCCGGGCACTGGAGCAGCGGCCCATGCGCTGCCACCGGTGCCTGGAGAAGGGGCACACGGCGGCGCTCTGCCCCTCCAAGAAAGACCGTAGCGGTCTCTGCTACCGCTGCGGCAAAGAGGGGCATCAGGGCAAGACGTGCACGGCGCCGTTCAAGTGCGCCGTGTGCGCCGACAGGGGCCTCGCTTCGGCCCATAGAATGGCGGGCCCTAACTGCGCGTCGCCGCCCGTAAAGGGCCGCGCCGCACCCGCATTGAGCCCTGCGCCGTCGTCGTCGTCGACCACCGTCGCCGCCGCCGCCGCCGCACCACAGGAGGAAACCCCGATGGAAACCGCCAATGAATAGAAGGTCCATCGGGGAAATAGTACAAGGCAACGTAAACCACTCCGCCGCGTCGCAGGATCTTCTACTGCAGACAATGGCGGAGTGGGGGGCGGACCTAGCCCTCGTCGCAGAGCCTCACCATATCCCGGCTTCACCCCGGTGGTTTGGCTCTGCGGACGGGACGGCGGCGGTAGTAGGGGTGGCCTCTAACACGGCACCCCCCCTGGTCCTGCGAGAAAGGGGCCAGGGCTACGTTGCAGTAAAGTGGGGCGGCGTCGTGGTAGTGGCCGCCTACTTCTCTCCAAACCGCACTCGGGCGGACTTCGAGTCCTTCCTGAGTGCGGTGGAAGGCGTGGTGCTGCGCGCGGCTCCCCTCCCGGTTCTGTTCGGGGGGGACCTCAACGCGAAGCATACGGCCTGGGGGTGCCCATCAAACACCCCGGCCGGTGCGGACCTGCTGTCCTGGGCAGAAAGCCTGGGGCTGCAGGTCCTGAATAGGGGAAACACCCCTACATGCGTGAGGTGGCAGGGTGAGTCAATCGTCGACGTAACCCTGGCCACCTCCCCATTGGCGGCGAGAGTCGGCGGCTGGCGGGTGGTGACCGACGCGGAGACGTTGTCGGACCACCGTTATATCCGGTTCGGCATCTCCGCGGTCGGTCCCGGGGCCCCTGTCCAACTGGGCCCCGAGGTGGGAGCTCCCTCGGCATTCGTGAGGTGGTCGCTCCCGCAGCTCCGCCCCGAGGTCGCCAAAGAGGCGGCCATCGTAAGATCCTGGGCGGAGCCACCCGCCGAGGTTGTGGGGGATGCGGATGGCATGGCGGAGCTCTTTGCAGACGACATGAAAGTCGTCTGCCAGGCCGCCATGCCCAAGTCAAAACCGCACCCCCGGAGGAAGGCGTTGTACTGGTGGACGCAGGAAGTAGCCGACCTGCGTGCCACCAGCCTAGCCGCCCGCACCGCCCTCCAGCGGTGTCGCAGGCGCAGGCGCCGGGCGCCCGGCGAGGAAGAGCAGCTCCGCCGGGCGTTCCGAGAGACGCAGAGGGCCCTGCGCAAAGAAATCAGCAGGGCCAAAGGGGTCGCCGAGGAGGAGTACCTCGCCATACTCGAACGCGACCCCTGGGGGCAGCCGTACCGCGCGGTGCGGGGGAAGTTCGCAGACGCGGCTCCCCCCACCTCCGCCATGGAGCCATTGTTGTTGGGAAGGGTCCTGGAGGCTTTGTTCCCTAATCCGGGACCCTTCACCCCCCCGGAAATGTCATCTGCGGGGGGGAGTCCGGCGTCGTGGCATGATGGGCCCCCGGTCTCGGACGAGGAGTTCGAGGCCGGGAAGTTCCGGCTCCGGCTCAAGAAAAAGGCACCGGGGCCGGACGGGGTCCCGTCGAAGGTTCTGGCCCTTGCGACGGGGCCCCTGGAGGAGCGGTTTCGCGCGGTGCTCGACACGGCCATCGCGGCGAACCGCTTCCCGACAAGATGGAAGGCGGGGCGGCTCGTCTTGCTGCGAAAGAGCAACCGCCCCGCCGACAGCCCGTCCGGCTACAGGCCGATCGTGCTCCTGGACGAAGCGGGGAAATTCTTCGAGAAAATCCTCGCCTCTCGCATCCAGGAGCACCTGGCGGGTCCGGGTCCGAACTTGGCCGACTGCCAGTACGGGTTCCGGACCGGTAGGTCCACGATGGACGCGGTTGGCCGCCTAAAACAATGGACCGAGGCGGCCACAGCACGGGGGGAGGTTGTTGTCGCGGTGTCATTGGACATCGCGAACGCCTTCAACAGCCTCCCCTACGAGTGCATAGAGGCGGCGCTCGAATTCCACCGAGTGCCCCTCTACCTCCGCGCCCTCGTGAGCGACTACCTGAGAAATCGGGTAGTCCTTTACGAGGATGCGGAGGGCCGCGTCCAGCGGTGGCCCATGGCGGCGGGCGTACCCCAGGGTTCCGTACTCGGTCCCCTCCTTTGGAACCTGGGGTACGACTGGGTCCTGCGCGGATCCCTCTCGCCCGACACGGATGTCATCTGCTTTGCGGACGACACCCTTGTCGCGGCGAGAGCGAGGAGTTGGGACGATGCGGTCCAACTCGCGTCGGACGACACAACATCCGTCGTCCGGCGTATCCGCAGGTTGGGGTTGCGCGTGGCCTTGGAGAAGACCAAGGCCATGCCTTTCCGCGCCCCACGACGCAGGATCCCGCAGGGGCTCCACGTCCGAGTGGAGGGGGTCGACGTCCCGGTCGAGGCGCACTTCAAGTACCTCGGCCTGACACTCGACCCCCGCTGGAGTTTCGAGGAGCACTTTAAGCTCCTCGCTCCAAGGCTGTGCGCCGCCGCGGCAGCCCTCGGACGGGTCCTCCCGAATACGGGGGGACCAGGGTGGAAGTGCCGTCGCCTGTACCATATGGTGGTCAGGTCGATGGCACTCTACGGAGCCCCTGTGTGGGCGGAGAGCCTCTCCCCCTCGCTCAAGGCCCTCTTGCGCCAACCGCAGAGGGTCATCGCGACCCGGGCCGTGCGAGCGTATCGCACGGTCAGCCACGGGGCCGCCTGCGTTCTGGCAGGCACCACCCCGTGGGAATTCGATGCCGTGGTTCTGTCCCACGTGCATCGAATTCGGGTCGCGGCGCGATTGCGAGGGGAGCGGCCCAGCTTGGAGGAGGTGGCGCTGGGTCGTGCCCAGGCTAGGGAGGAGGCCCTAGCCGCTTGGGCGGAGGCTCTCCGAGCCCCGAGTGCCGGCCACCGGACGATCGATGCAATTCGTCCGGTGTTGAGAGGATGGGTGGAGCGCCGGCACGGCCGCCTCACCTACCGCCTGGTGCAGGTACTGACCGGACACGGTTGTTTCGGCCACTACCTGCACCGTGTCGCCCGTCGGGAGTTACTGCCGCTGTGTCACCACTGCGGCGCTCCCGACGATACGGCCGAGCACACACTCGAAGAGTGCCCGGCCTGGCGACACGAGCGCCGCGACCTAATCGCGGCGCTAGGCGGGGGACACCTCACGCTGCCGGCCATGGTTCAGTCCATGGTCGCCAGTCGTAGAGCGTGGGAGGCGGCCGCCTCCTTCTGCGAACTCGTCATCTCGCAGAAGGAGGCAAGGGAGCGCGAGCGGGAGGAGGATCCTTCTTCCGCTCCGCTCCGACGTAGACGGCCGGGCCGGAGGAGGCGCGCTCACGTGCGTCCCCTCTAGGCCTGTGTAGGGTAACCCGCGCGGGGGGGTAGCTCCCCAACCCGCGCATTGCACAAGGTTACCCGAGCCATGTCTGGGGACCACCTAGTTTCTCGGGTGGTCCTCCCGAGGCGTCACCCCCGGCCTACCGCATCAGGCCGGGGCGCTCAGCGGACGGGTCGAACATAAGCCGCCCCTCGGCGGCTGGCAGCGATCCGTCCCCATACGAGCGAAGGGGAAACCGTTGGAGTTTAGTGGGTAGGGGGCGTAGTTTTTCATACGCTCGAGCCCCACACACGGCCGCGGGCTACGCTGGTCCCGCGGTGTCATGGTGCGTCAAGGCATTCTCCAACGAAAAAAAAAAAAAAAAAAAAAAAAAGGTTAGGTTAGGTTAGGTTAGGTTAGGTTAGGTTAGGTTAGGTTGGGGCGGGCCCCATATGCGAAGAGTGTCTTTTCTGTGTTTCGGTGCTTTTTCGCAGCGCACGCGGTACGTCCCCGTCGTCCGCCCTGGACCCTGAGCTGACCACCGTAACGGAGTGGCAGCCAGGTGACCGAATCCGCGTGTGTGAAGTGGGGCTATCTTCTTGTGTGTATAGAATGTCGTCTGCGCGTTCTCTGCGTTCGGGGCGCCCTTCCCAGGGCACCTCGGACCCTCCGATTGATCCTCCAGGCGAGCTTCGCCCCTCACAGGGCGACTCGCCTGACAACCTGGCGTGTCTCATGGACCGGAATTCCTTTTGTGATCTTGGTGTCGATGATTTGGCGGCTTCGGGCCCTTGTGGGCCGGAGTCAACGGAGGAAGGTGTGTCGCTATCCGAGGCGGCGCAGTTGTGTCGACCAGCGTCGGTCGTGTTGAGGCGTATCGACGTCGATGCGCAGAGTGTGGGCACTCCTATGCTCACACCTGCGTCGTCCATAATGGACGTTTCGTTGGGAGGAGGTGCTCGAAAGAGGCCGCCCTCCAAATTCTGGGAGGAGGAAGAGGAATCGGACGCTGACGTCCCGGTGTTGACTCCGAAAATTTCAACGGCCAGGAGGGGTAAGAAAGCTACCCCCGGCCATGCAGCAGGGATTTCCCGGGCAGCTGCCACGCTGCGGGAAATGGAGGCAGCGGAAGAGCTGGCTCAGTTGGAGCGAGCTGCCACAAAACGGGCCGCGAAGAAGGCAGCGGCGGACAAAGACACCGCCGCCGACGTCCCATTGGACCCACGAAGGCCGGACGAAATTACGTCCGGCGAGATAAAGGCCCTGGCAGGCCAGAGGGTGGCGAGGGTGTTCCGCCTCGCCGCCACGGCCGGAAACCTCAAAGGGACCTACGTTAAAGAATTGAAGGACTGCGCGGCCTGGCTTAAAGAGGCGCTGGACGTGGTGTTCTCCGGAACAGAATCGGAGAAGATCCGGCGCCTCGAGGCGGCCAACCGAAACCTGAGGCAGGAGATCGAGGACCTCAAGTCGGAGGTCCGCGCCTACAGCAGGGAGTTCTCGCAGCGGAACTCCCCTGCCCCTGTTCCGGTCCAGCCAGCAGCGGCTGAGGTAGAGGTCCCCGAAGCGACGTCGCTGAGGGGCCTTCTGGACGAGTTCCGCAGGTCCATTGTAGAGACCTGCGGCAACATGATCTCGGCCAGAATCGAGGGCCAGGCGCTGCCACCAAGCGCCGGCGCGCGCCCTCCACTCGCGGCGGCCAAGAAGGCGGGTTCTGCCCCGCCCAAAGCAAAGCCGCAGCCCGCGATATCCGGACCCTCTGTGGCCGGTCCGTCGAATGCCGGCCCCTCAAAGGCCGGTCCATCTTGGGCCTCGGTAGCCGGCGGCAGTAAGTCGTCGGCACAAACCGCCTCCACCACGCTAGCGCCGGCAGCCAATATGCCGAAGAAGGCGCAGCCCAAGAAGGCGGCTAAGAAACCCACAGCGGCCCCCCAATCGGGAACAGCCGCACCATCGGCGGCGGTCCAGTCCCAGTCTGAAGAGGGATGGACCGTCGTCAACAAGAAGAAGAAGGGGGCGAAGAAGACGAAGAAGCCGTCCCCCGCATCCAAGAAGAAGCCGGCGTCGAAGCTGCCCAAGCCGCCGAAGACGCTGGCAGTGGTCTTGACCCTCAAGCCAGAGGCGGTGGAGAAGGGGGCCACGTATCAGCAGGCCCTCTCCAAAGCCAAGGCCGGTGTCAGTCTCTCAGAGATTGGCATCGGCCCAGGGAAGTTCCGCAGGTCCATGACGGGGGCCTGCGTGATGGAACTTCCCAAGGAGGCCACCGCCTCCCAGGCCGACCTCCTCGCCGCCAAAATTGGCGAGGTGTTAGGTGAGGAGGCGATCGTCCGCCGACCGACCAAGACCGGAGACGTCAGGGTCTCCGGCTTGGACGATTCCGTGTCGGCGGACGAATTGAAGGGGGCCCTGGCAGCCAAAGCCGGGTGCAGCCCCGACAGTTTCAGGGTAGGAGCCATTGCCGCGGGGTCCATGCGAATGGGCTCCGTCGTGGTGTCCTGCCCTGTGGAGGCGATCGCGAAAATCGCGGAGGGTCGCCTCACGGTCGGTTGGTGCTCCGCTTCTGTGCGGGCACTGGAGCAGCGGCCGATGCGCTGCCACCGGTGCCTCGAAAAAGGGCACACGGCGGCGCTCTGCCCCTCCAAGAAGGACCGCAGTGGCCTATGCTACCGCTGCGGCAAGGAGGGGCACCAAGGAAAAGCGTGCACGGCGCCGTTCAAGTGCGCCGTGTGCGCCGACAGGGGCCTTCCATCGGCCCATAGAATGGCGGGCCCTAACTGCGCGTCTCCGCCCGTAAAGGGCCGAGCCGCAGCCGCCTTGAGTCCAGCAACGTCGTCGTCGTCGTCCACCGTCGCCGTCGCCGCCGCCACGATTCCGGAAGTAACCCCGATGGAAACCTCAAATGCGTAGAAGGTCCATCGGGGAAATAGTACAAGGCAACGTAAACCACTCCGCCGCGTCGCAGGATCTTCTACTGCAGACAATGGCGGAGTGGGGGGCGGACCTAGCCCTCGTCGCAGAGCCTCACCATATCCCGGCTTCACCCCGGTGGTTTGGCTCTGCGGACGGGACGGCGGCGGTAGTAGGGGTGGCCTCAAACACGGCACCCCCCCTGGTCCTGCGAGAAAGGGGCCAGGGCTACGTTGCAGTGAAGTGGGGCGGCGTCGTGGTAGTGGCCGCCTACTTTTCACCAAACCGCACTCGGGCGGACTTCGAGTCCTTCCTGGGTGCGGTGGAAGGCGTGGTGCTGCGCGCGGCTCCCCTCCCGGTTCTGTTCGGGGGGGACCTCAACGCCAAGCACACGGCCTGGGGGTGCCCATCAAACACTCCGGCCGGTGCGGACCTGCTGTCCTGGGCAGAAAGCCTGGGGCTGCAGGTCCTGAACAGGGGCAGCACCCCTACGTGCGTGAGGTGGCAGGGTGAGTCAATCGTTGACGTAACCCTGGCCACCTCCCCATTGGCGGCGAGAGTCGGCGGCTGGCGGGTGGTGACCGACGCGGAGACGTTGTCGGACCACCGTTATATTCGGTTCGGCATCTCCGCGGTCGGTCCCGGGGCCCCTGTCCAACTGGGCCCCGAGGCGGGAGCTCCCTCGGCATTCGTGAGGTGGTCGCTCCCGCAGCTCCGCCCCGAGGTCGCCAAAGAGGCGGCCATCGTAAGATCCTGGGCGGAGCCACCCGCCGAAGTTGTGGGGGATGCGGATGGCATGGCGGAGCTCTTTGCAGACGACATGAAAGTCGTCTGCCAGGCCGCCATGCCCAAGTCAAAACCGCACCCCCGCAGGAAGGCGTTGTACTGGTGGACGCAGGAAGTAGCTGACCTGCGTGCCACCAGCCTAGCCGCCCGCACCGCCCTCCAGCGGTGTCGCAGGCGCAGACGCCGGGCGCCCGGCGAGGAAGAGCAGCTCCGCCGGGCGTTCCGAGAGACGCAGAGGGCCCTGCGGAAAGAGATCAGCAGGGCCAAAGGGGTCGCCGAGGAGGAATATCTAGCCCTCCTCGAGCGTGACCCATGGGGGCAGCCGTATCGGGCCGTGAGGGGGAAGTTCGCAGACGCGGCTCCCCCCACCTCCGCTATGGAGCCAACGTTACTAGGAAGGGTCCTGGAGGCTTTGTTCCCTAATCCGGGACCCTTCACCCCCCCGGAAATGTCATCTGCGGGGGGGAGTCCGGCGTCGTGGTACGATGGGCCCCCGGTCTCGGACGAGGAGTTCGAGGCCGGGAAGTTCCGGCTCCGGCTCAAGAAAAAGGCGCCGGGGCCGGACGGGGTCCCGTCGAAGGTTCTGGCCCTTGCGACGGGGCCCCTGGAGGAGCGGTTTCGCGCGGTGCTCGACACGGCCATCGCGGCGAACCGCTTCCCGACAAGGTGGAAGGCGGGGCGGCTCGTCTTGCTCCGTAAGAGCAACCGCCCCGCCGACAGCCCGTCCGGCTATCGGCCGATCGTGCTCCTGGACGAGGCGGGGAAATTCTTCGAGAAAATCCTCGCCTCCCGGATCCAGGAGCACTTGGGGGGTCCAGGGCCGAACTTGGCAGAGTGCCAGTACGGTTTCCGGACCGGTAGGTCCACGATGGACGCGGTTGGCCGCCTAAAACAATGGACCGAGGCGGCCACAGCACGGGGGGAGGTTGTTGTCGCGGTGTCATTGGACATCGCGAACGCCTTCAACAGCCTCCCCTACGAGTGCATAGAGGCGGCGCTCGAATTCCACCGAGTGCCCCTCTACCTCCGCGCCATCGTCAGCGACTACCTGAGAAATCGGGTAGTCCTGTACGAGGATGCGGAGGGCCGCGTCCAGCGGTGGCCCATGGCGGCGGGCGTACCCCAGGGTTCCGTACTCGGTCCCCTCCTTTGGAACCTGGGGTACGACTGGGTCCTGCGCGGATCCCTCTCGCCCGACACGGATGTCATCTGCTTTGCGGACGACACCCTTGTCGCGGCGAGAGCGAGGAGTTGGGACGATGCGGTCCAACTCGCGTCGGACGACACAACATCCGTCGTCCGGCGTATCCGCAGGTTGGGGTTGCGCGTGGCCTTGGAGAAGACCAAGGCCATGCCTTTCCGCGCCCCACGACGCAGGATCCCGCAGGGGCTCCACGTCCGAGTGGAGGGGGTCGACGTCCCGGTCGAGGCGCACCTAAAGTACCTCGGCCTGACACTCGACCCCCGCTGGAGTTTCGAGGAGCACTTTAAGCTCCTCGCTCCAAGGCTGTGCGCCGCCGCGGCAGCCCTCGGACGGGTCCTCCCGAATACGGGGGGACCAGGGTGGAAGTGCCGTCGCCTGTACCATATGGTGGTCAGGTCGATGGCACTCTACGGAGCCCCTGTGTGGGCGGAGAGCCTCTCCCCCTCGCTCAAGGCCCTCTTGCGCCAACCGCAGAGGGTCATCGCGACCCGGGCCGTGCGAGCGTATCGCACGGTCAGCCACGGGGCCGCCTGCGTTCTGGCAGGCACCACCCCGTGGGAATTCGATGCCGTGGTTCTGTCCCACGTGCATCGAATTCGGGTCGCGGCGCGATTGCGAGGGGAGCGGCCCAGCTTGGAGGAGGTGGCGCTGGGTCGTGCCCAGGCTAGGGAGGAGGCCCTAGCCGCTTGGGCGGAGGCTCTCCGAGCCCCGAGTGCCGGCCACCGGACGATCGATGCAATTCGTCCGGTGTTGAGAGGATGGGTGGAGCGCCGGCACGGCCGCCTCACCTACCGCCTGGTGCAGGTACTGACCGGACACGGTTGTTTCGGCCACTACCTGCACCGTGTCGCCCGTCGGGAGTTACTGCCGCTGTGTCACCACTGCGGCGCTCCCGACGATACGGCCGAGCACACACTCGAAGAGTGCCCGGCCTGGCGACACGAGCGCCGCGACCTAATCGCGGCGCTAGGCGGGGGACACCTCACGCTGCCGGCCATGGTTCAGTCCATGGTCGCCAGTCGTAGAGCGTGGGAGGCGGCCGCCTCCTTCTGCGAACTCGTCATCTCGCAGAAGGAGGCAAGGGAGCGCGAGCGGGAGGAGGATCCTTCTTCCGCTCCGCTCCGACGTAGACGGCCGGGCCGGAGGAGGCGCGCTCACGTGCGTCCCCTCTAGGCCTGTGTAGGGTAACCCGCGCGGGGGGGTAGCTCCCCAACCCGCGCATTGCACAAGGTTACCCGAGCCATGTCTGGGGACCACCTAGTTTCTCGGGTGGTCCTCCTGAGGCGTCACCCCCGGCCTACCGCATCAGGCCGGGGCGCTCAGCGGACGGGTCGAACATAAGCCGCCCCTCGGCGGCTGGCAGCGATCCGTCCCCACACGAGCGAAGGGGAAACCGTTGGAGTTTAGTGGGTAGGGGGCGTAGTTTTTCATACGCTCGAGCCCCACACACGGCCGCGGGCTACGCTGGTCCCGCGGTGTCATGGTGCGTCAAGGCATTCTCCAATGAAAAAAAAAAAAAAAAAAAAAAAAAAAAAGGTTAGGTTAGGTTAGGTTGGGGCGGGCCCCACATGCGATTGAGTGTTTCTTGGTGCTTTCGGTGCTTTTTCGCAGCGCACACGGTACGTCCTCGTCGTCCGCCCTGGACCCTGAGCTGACCACGGTAACGCAGTGGCAGCCAGGTGACCGAATCCGTGTGTGTGAAGTGGGGTATATCTTTTCTGTGTATGTTCGAAATGTCTTCAATGCGTTCTTTGCGTTCGGGGCGCCCTTTGCAGGGCACCTCAGACCTCCCGGTGGATCCTCCAGGCGAGTGTCGCCCCTCCCAGGGCGCCTCGCCTGACGACAATTTGGCTTGTGCAACGGACACTGTTGCTCGTGATTTGGTTGATGTTGACTTGGTGGCTTCGGGCCCCTGTGGTTCGGAGTCGGAGATTGATGGCGTGTCGCTTGAGGCGATGTGCCGACCCGCGTCGGTTTTGCTAACGCGGATTGAGGATGAAGAGGCGCGGGTAGTGGGCACCCCAATGCTCACCCCTGCGTCCTCTATTATGGACGTGTCCTCTTGTGGGGGTGGTTCTCGTAAGAGACCACCCTCAAAATTCTGGGAGGATATCGAAGAGCAGTCAGATGCCGAGGTGGCAATACCGACACCCAAGGTGTCAACAGCTAGGCGGGGCAAAGCACCAACCCCGGGTCATGCTGCTGGGTTTTCCCGTGCAGCGGCCACTCTAAGAGAGATGGAGGCAGCGGAGGAGCTGGCTCAGCTGGAGAGAGCCGCTACAAAGAGAGCGGCAAAGAAGGCAGCGGCGGATAAAGACACCGCCGCCGACGTCCCATTGGACCCCCGAAGGCCGGACGAAGTTACGTCCGGCGAGATAAAGGCCCTGGCAGGCCAGAGGGTGGCGAGGGTGTTCCGCCTCGCCGCCACGGCCGGAAACCTAAAAGGGACCTATGTGAAGGAGCTGAAGGACTGCGCGGCCTGGCTCAAAGAGGCGCTGGACGTGGTGTTCTCCGGAACAGAATCGGAGAAGATCCGGCGCCTCGAGGCGGCCAACCGAAACCTGAGGCAGGAGATCGAGGACCTCAAGTCGGAGGTCCGCGCCTACAGCAGGGAGTTCTCCCAACGAAACTCCCCGCCGCCACCGGAGCCCGTGGTGGAGATCGAGGCAGTCCCCGAAGTTTCATCCATGAGGGACCTGCTCGACGAGTTCCGCAGGTCTATTGTTGAGACCTGCGGCAACATGATCACGGCTAGGATAGAGGGCCAGGCGCTGCCTCCAAGCGCCGGCGCGCGCCCTCCACTAGCGGCGGCCAAAAAGGCGGGTTCTGCCCCGCCCAAGGCCAAGCCGCAGCCGCCGGCACCCGGCCCCCCCAAGGCCGGCCCCTCAAAGGCCGGACCTTCAAATGCCGGTCCATCGTGGGCTGCAGTTGCCGGCGGCAGCAAGTCGTCGGCACCGACGCCGGCGTCAACTACGCCGACCACGTTGGCGCCCGCGGCAAACATGCCCAAAAAGGCCCAGCCTAAAAAGGCGGCCAAGAAGGCGACAGCGGCACCATCGGCGACAGTCCAGCCCCAATCCGAAGAGGGCTGGACCGTCGTCAACAAGAAAAAGAAGGGGGGGAAGAAGGGTAAAAAGCCCCCACCCGCCCCCAAGAAGAAGCCGGCGTCGAAGCTGCCCAAGCCGCCGAAGACACTGGCGGTGGTCTTGACGCTCAAGCCAGAGGCGGTGGAGAAGGGGGCCACGTATCAGCAGGCCCTCTCCAAAGCTAAGGCCGGTGTCAGTCTCTCTGAGATTGGCATCGGCCCAGGGAAGTTCCGCAGGTCCATGACGGGGGCCTGCGTGATGGAACTTCCCAAGGAGGCCACCGCCTCCCAGGCCGACCTCCTCGCCGCCAAAATTGGCGAGGTGTTAGGTGAGGAGGCGATCGTCCGCCGCCCGACCAAGACCGGAGACGTCAGGGTCTCCGGCTTGGACGATTCCGTGTCGGCGGAGGAATTGAAGGGGGCCCTGGCAGCCAAAGCTGGGTGCAGCCCCGACAGTTTCAGGGTAGGAGCCATTGCCGCGGGGTCCATGCGAATGGGCTCCGTCGTGGTCTCCTGCCCTGTGGAGGCGATCCCCAAAATCGCGGAGGGTCGCCTCACGGTCGGCTGGTGCTCTGCGTCCGTCCGGGCACTGGAGCAGCGGCCCATGCGCTGCCACCGGTGCCTGGAGAAAGGGCACACGGCGGCGCTCTGCCCCTCCAAGAAAGACCGTAGCGGTCTCTGCTACCGCTGCGGCAAAGAGGGGCATCAGGGCAAGACGTGCACGGCGCCATTCAAGTGCGCCGTGTGCGCCGACAGGGGCCTCGCTTCGGCCCACAGGATGGCGGGCCCTAACTGCGCGTCGCCGCCCGTAAAGGGCCGCGCCGCACCCGCACTGAGCCCTGCGCCGTCGTCGTCGTCGACCACCGTCGCCGCCGCCGCCGCCGCACCACAGGAGGAAACCCCGATGGAAACCGCCAATGAATAGAAGGTCCATCGGGGAAATAGTACAAGGCAACGTAAACCACTCCGCCGCGTCGCAGGATCTTCTACTGCAGACAATGGCGGAGTGGGGGGCGGACCTAGCCCTCGTCGCAGAGCCTCACCATATTCCGGCTTCACCCCGGTGGTTTGGCTCTGCGGACGGGACGGCGGCGGTAGTAGGGGTGGCCTCAAACACGGCACCCCCCCTGGTCCTGCGAGAAAGGGGCCAGGGCTACGTTGCAGTAAAGTGGGGCGGCGTCGTGGTAGTGGCCGCCTACTTCTCTCCAAACCGCACTCGGGCGGACTTCGAGTCCTTCCTGAGTGCGGTGGAAGGCGTGGTGCTGCGTGCGGCTCCCCTCCCGGTTCTGTTCGGGGGGGACCTCAACGCCAAGCACACGGCCTGGGGGTGCCCATCAAACACCCCGGTCGGTGCGGACCTGCTGTCCTGGGCAGAAAGCCTGGGGCTGCAGGTCCTGAACAGGGGCAGCACCCCTACGTGCGTGAGGTGGCAGGGTGAGTCAATCGTTGACGTAACCCTGGCCACCTCCCCATTGGCGGCGAGAATCGGCGGCTGGCGGGTGGTGACCGACGCGGAGACGTTGTCGGACCACCGTTACATTCGGTTCGGCATCTCCGCGGTCGGTCCCGGGGCCCCTGTTCAACTGGGCCCCGAGGCGGGAGCTCCCTCGGCATTCGTGAGGTGGTCGCTCCCGCAGCTCCGCCCAGAGGTCGCCAAAGAGGCGGCTATCGTAAGATCTTGGGCGGAGCCACCCGCCGAGGTTGTGGGGGATGCGGATGGCATGGCGGAGCTCTTTGCAGACGACATGAAAGTCGTCTGCCAGGCCGCCATGCCTAAGTCCAAGCCGCACCCCCGGAGGAAGGCGCTTTACTGGTGGACGCAGGAAGTTGCAGACCTGCGTGCCACCAGCCTAGCCGCCCGCACCGCCCTCCAGCGGTGTCGCAGGCGCAGGCACCGGGCGCCCGGCGAGGAAGAGCAGCTCCGCCGGGCGTTCCGAGAGACGCAGAGGGCCCTGCGCAAAGAGATCAGCAGGGCCAAAGGGGTCGCCGAGGAGGAATATCTAGCCCTCCTCGAGCGCGACCCCTGGGGGCAGCCGTACCGCGCGGTGCGGGGGAAGTTCGCAGACGCGGCTCCCCCCACCTCCGCCATGGAGCCATCGTTGTTGGGAAGGGTCCTGGAGGCTTTGTTCCCTAATCCGGGACCCTTCACCCCCCCGGAAATGTCATCTGCGGGGGGGAGTCCGGCGTCGTGGTATGATGGGCCCCCGGTCTCGGACGAGGAGTTCGAGGCCGGGAAGTTCCGGCTCCGGCTAAAGAAAAAGGCGCCGGGGCCGGACGGGGTCCCGTCGAAGGTTCTGGCCCTTGCGACGGGGCCCCTGGAGGAGCGGTTTCGCGCGGTGCTCGACACGGCCATCGCGGCGAACCGCTTCCCGACAAGGTGGAAGGCGGGGCGGCTCGTCTTGCTGCGAAAGAGCAACCGCCCCGCCGACAGCCCATCCGGCTACAGGCCGATCGTGCTCCTGGACGAAGCGGGGAAATTCTTCGAGAAAATCCTCGCCTCTCGCATCCAGGAGCACCTGGCGGGTCCGGGACCGAACTTGGCCGACTGCCAGTACGGGTTCCGGACCGGTAGGTCCACGATGGACGCGGTTGGCCGCCTAAAACAATGGACCGAGGCGGCCACAGCACGGGGGGAGGTTGTTGTCGCGGTGTCATTGGACATCGCGAACGCCTTCAACAGCCTCCCCTACGAGTGCATAGAGGCGGCGCTCGAATTCCACCGAGTGCCCCTCTACCTCCGCGCCCTCGTGAGCGACTACCTGAGAAATCGGGTGGTCCTTTACGAGGATGCGGAGGGCCGCGTCCAGCGGTGGCCCATGGCGGCGGGCGTACCCCAGGGTTCCGTACTCGGTCCCCTCCTCTGGAACCTGGGGTACGACTGGGTCCTGCGCGGATCCCTCTCGCCCGACACGGATGTCATCTGCTTTGCGGACGACACCCTTGTCGCGGCGAGAGCGAGGAGTTGGGACGATGCGGTCCAACTCGCGTCGGACGACACAACATCCGTCGTCCGGCGTATCCGCAGGTTGGGGTTGCGCGTGGCCTTGGAAAAAACCAAGGCCATGCCTTTCCGCGCCCCACGACGCAGGATCCCGCAGGGGCTCCACGTCCGAGTGGAGGGGGTCGACGTCCCGGTCGAGGCGCACTTCAAGTACCTCGGCCTGACACTCGACCCCCGCTGGAGTTTCGAGGAGCACTTTAAGCTCCTCGCTCCAAGGCTGTGCGCCGCCGCGGCAGCCCTCGGACGGGTCCTCCCGAATACGGGGGGACCAGGGTGGAAGTGCCGTCGCCTGTACCATATGGTGGTCAGGTCGATGGCACTCTACGGAGCCCCTGTGTGGGCGGAGAGCCTCTCCCCCTCGCTCAAGGCCCTCTTGCGCCAACCGCAGAGGGTCATCGCGACCCGGGCCGTGCGAGCGTATCGCACGGTCAGCCACGGGGCCGCCTGCGTTCTGGCAGGCACCACCCCGTGGGAATTCGATGCCGTGGTTCTGTCCCACGTGCATCGAATTCGGGTCGCGGCGCGATTGCGAGGGGAGCGGCCCAGCTTGGAGGAGGTGGCGCTGGGTCGTGCCCAGGCTAGGGAGGAGGCCCTAGCCGCTTGGGCGGAGGCTCTCCGAGCCCCGAGTGCCGGCCACCGGACGATCGATGCAATTCGTCCGGTGTTGAGAGGATGGGTGGAGCGCCGGCACGGCCGCCTCACCTACCGCCTGGTGCAGGTACTGACCGGACACGGTTGTTTCGGCCACTACCTGCACCGTGTCGCCCGTCGGGAGTTACTGCCGCTGTGTCACCACTGCGGCGCTCCCGACGATACGGCCGAGCACACACTCGAAGAGTGCCCGGCCTGGCGACACGAGCGCCGCGACCTAATCGCGGCGCTAGGCGGGGGACACCTCACGCTGCCGGCCATGGTTCAGTCCATGGTCGCCAGTCGTAGAGCGTGGGAGGCGGCCGCCTCCTTCTGCGAACTCGTCATCTCGCAGAAGGAGGCAAGGGAGCGCGAGCGGGAGGAGGATCCTTCTTCCGCTCCGCTCCGACGTAGACGGCCGGGCCGGAGGAGGCGCGCTCACGTGCGTCCCCTCTAGGCCTGTGTAGGGTAACCCGCGCGGGGGGGTAGCTCCCCAACCCGCGCATTGCACAAGGTTACCCGAGCCATGTCTGGGGACCACCTAGTTTCTCGGGTGGTCCTCCCGAGGCGTCACCCCCGGCCTACCGCATCAGGCCGGGGCGCTCAGCGGACGGGTCGAACATAAGCCGCCCCTCGGCGGCTGGCAGCGATCCGTCCCCATACGAGCGAAGGGGAAACCGTTGGAGTTTAGTGGGTAGGGGGCGTAGTTTTTCATACGCTCGAGCCCCACACACGGCCGCGGGCTACGCTGGTCCCGCGGTGTCATGGTGCGTCAAGGCATTCTCCAACGAAAAAAAAAAAAAAAAAAAAAAAAAGGTTAGGTTAGGTTAGGTTAGGTTAGGTTAGGTTAGGTTAGGTTAGGTTCCGTGTGCGGGGCCAATACCGCCATCGGACGCGTCCCCGGGTTGCGGATTGGGGGATGCCTCCCAGATATGGGGGGTAGCGGCTTCGGCCGCCGCGGACAGCCATTGGCAACGGTGGGGCTGCCTGCCCTTCTCAGGGCGGGCATTGCACGGCCACACCAACCCGGAAGCCCACACTGAGTGGGCCTGGGGGCTGGGCGTACGGGGCTTGCTCTGTGCGTCTGGCTGCGAGGAAGAAAACCTCTCTAAAAATTACCCTGGGGCGGGCCCTTCCAAGGGTCTGTCGGGACGGTGACGTCCTGTCGTGAGTTGGAGCGGGAGTCTGTCTTCAGAGGACCGCGGTGTTTTGTGTTGTTGTTAGCGGCTCCAGCCCTCTGTCTCCAGAGGGTCTTGGATGCTGGCTATCCGGGAGCGTTCTGTCGCTCGTGGCGTTTTTCGCCTGTTGTGTTGGTGGAGCTTCGGCTCGTGGGATGGCGGACTGTGTCCGCGGCGCGGCGGGTTCGGTGTCCGCTTCAGTGCGGCTCCGGACAGGCCATTTTCATGGCCGCCGTCGGGCGAGCTGTTACCCTGCCTGCCTCGTCTGTTGTCATGTCTAGCGGGGGCAGGCAGGGCCAGTGGGTCTTGCCTTCATTGGCTGGGCCTGAGAGGACGCACACCTCAATAAAAAAGTGCCTCAAAGTCCTTGTGTTCAGGCACCGTGGCACAGGACGCCTCCCGTTATGGGAGGTGGCTGGGGAGTACGTCAGCCAGCTAGCGGCCAAACCGTGGATACCTCCCGACCTCCACGCGTATCTAGGGTTACCCGGGTGCAGGGGGCACCGCCCGGGTGGACTTCTTTTCCCCCACACTCGTGGGACTAAGTATGGAATCCTCAAAAAACAAAAACCCAAACTTTTCGACGTCGGAGCCGTGCGAAGCGGCGGAGTGTGTTGTTGGGCTGAGCGAATCAGCGGTGTTGGTGAAGGAGTGCAGAGTGGTGCTGGAGCGCAGTCCGTGCGTTACGCCGGTGCCAATCAGCGCTGATCGTGGTGAGGAAGATGGAGACGTGTCGGACTCTTCCGTAGGGTCATTGGAGACGTGCCACTCTGTCCGGAGTCGGAGTCCGGAGCCCGGACGCTATTGGAAGAAGCGCGGCCGAGACGACTCGGACGAAGAAGAGGAAGCGCGCGCTAATCCAGCGCGTAAATTGAACAGCGCCCGGAGAGGTAGAGGGCGCCCCCCGACCACCGGGGAATACGTAGGGCTGGCCAAAGCCAAGAGGGAGCTGGCAAGGGCCGCTCAAGAGGAGATGGAGGCGCAGGCGGAGAAGGAGGCGTTTGAGATCTGCCGTTCGTTAAGCAGCCGCTTCACGAGTCGGCTCTCGGAGACTTCCGCCTCAGATATAGAGGGCAACACTGAAAAGGACGGAGATCTGGGCTCTGACTTGGCGAGTCGCGTCAAGGCAGGCCTAGAGATGATTGCGACAGTAGAGAAAAAGTCATCGAACCTGAAGGGTACGATGAAAAAGAACCTGAAGGACGCCGTCATCCTAATTAAAGAGGCTACGGAGGCACTCATCTCCAGGAGTGCCACTGAAGAGACACGGAAGCTGCAGGCGGCCAATACCCGTCTCCAAACGGAAGTGGCCAGTCTACGTAAGGAGATTGAGGAACTGCGTGCGAGTGTACGAGAAACGCAACCGCCGCGTCAAGATGAGGACATGGAGGCTCGCATTCTGAGCCGCCTTTCAGACAGGCTCAATGCCCGCATCGAGGGGCTAGAGCCGCGCCTTAACCCGCAGCCCCGTCTGCGTCCGTCTTTGGCGCACGAGAGGAGGATGGAGGCGGAGACGGCCGACGACGTGATTCCTCCGTCGGCGCCCGTCCCGCGAAAAGTGAAAGCGACGAAGCCGGCGCCTGCACCAGCTGCCATTCCGGCACCTGTGGCCTCAACATCTGCGCAGGCTGAGAAGAACACTAAGAAGAAGGGTGGGAAAGGCAAGAAGAGCGCCACTGCTCCCACTCCTGCTCCCGCACCGGTTGTCCCGCAGCCGACACCCTCTACTCAAGAGGAGGGTTGGTCGACTGTTGTCAGCCGAAAGAAGAAGACACCAAAGCAGACAGCCCCAGCAGCTCCTGCGAAGGTGTCACCGAAGAAGGCTTCTGCTGGGCCCGTCAAGCCCGTGCAGCGCGCGCCCAAGGCCAGACCACCGAAATCTTCAGCGGTCGTCATCACGCTGAGTCCGGCCGCCATTGAGAAGGGCATAACCTATGCCAAGGTCCTCGGAGAGGCCAAGCGGTCAGTGGACCTAGCGTCCCTCGGAATCGAGGCCGTGCGATTCCGCCAGGCCGCTACGGGGGCCACCATTATAGAAGTGCCCGGGGCCACCAGCGGCCCCAAGGCAGACACGCTGGCGCAGAAGATCGCCGAGGTGTGCAGCGCGGAGGGAGATGTCAAGGTCTCGAGGCCCGTCAAGAAGATGGAGCTGTTCGTCTCGGACCTTGACGAGTCGGTAACGAGTGAGGAGGTAGCTCGGGTCGTTGCGGAAAAGGGAGGATGTTCGCTCGACCAAGTCAAGGTCGGTGCGCCCCGCCAGGACAGATCTGGCCTGTTCGGCGTGTGGGTCAGCTGTCCAATTTTGGCGGCCAAGAAGGTGGCAGAGGGCCGCCTGAAAGTGGGGTGGGTGTCGGCGCGCGTAAAGCTGCTGCCCCAACGCGAAATGAGGTGCTTCCGTTGCTTGCTCGCGGGGCACACAAAAGCGATGTGCAAGTCACCCGTCGACCGGGGGCAGCAGTGCTATCGCTGCGGTCAACCAGGTCACCGGGCGTCAGACTGTGTGGCTCCCCCCCACTGCGTCCTGTGCGCAGAAGTGGGAAAGGATGCCAGTCATCGTTTGGGGAGCGCCAAGTGCTCGGCCCCCAAACGCACGATGAGCCGTAGGGCGCCGACTACAGGCGTGAACCCACCGAGCGGGTTGACAGAGAACATGGAGACAGAGCTTGTGTGAAGATGCCAGCAAAGTTCCTGCAAGTGAACGTTAACCACTGCGCCGCTGCTCAGAGCCTTCTTGACCAGAGCATGGCGCAGTGGTCAATTGATATTTGTGTGGTAGCGGAGCCATATGCGATCCCTCCCAAAACTAACTGGGTGAGTGATCGCAATGGCGACGCAGTTATTGTTTTCGGCAGGGCGTTCACTCCAAGGAACGTTATGAGAGGAGAAGGGTGTGTGGTCGCAGTCCTCGACGACATGGCAGTGGTCGGCGTCTATTTCTCTCCAAACCGGCCACTGTCTGAGTTCGAAAGGTTTCTGGACGAATTGGGGTCTCTGGTCGCAGGCTGTCATCCTAAGCCTGCGGTTGTGGCCGGAGACTTCAACGCTAAGTCCACTCAATGGGGCTGTACAACGACGGACAGAAGAGGGGAGCTGCTAGAAGAGTGGATAGCGGCCAACGACCTTGGAGTGCTGAATCGTGGGACAACTGCTACATGTGTTCGGGCCCAGGGAAGTTCAATCGTGGATATCTCCCTGGCGAGCCTGACACTGTCACGTCGGGTCTGCGATTGGCGAGTGCTGGAGGGGGAAGAGACACTATCGGACCACCGATACATACGGTTCGACATCTCCCCTCTCCAGTCGAGATCGGCGGGTCGAAGCACAGAGATGCGGCACGTCCTTGGGCCAAGATGGGCCCTGAAGAAGATGGACCGGGAGGCGCTGGTACTGGCGGCTATGGTCGAAGATTGGTCGCCCGCTCCGGAAGATCCTGTTTTACAGCAAGAGGTGGAGTGGTTCCGGGATGCCATGGCGCGCGTGTGTGACGCGTCGATGCCGCGCGTCACGAAGCTCCCGGACCGGAATCAAGTCTACTGGTGGTCTGCGGATCTGGCGAGACTCCGTGAGGCCTGCGTTTCGGCCAGACGGAGGCTCAGCCACCATCGGCGTCGCCTCGTCCGTAATCACCAACCGATCGGACAGAGTGCGGAAGAGCAGGCGCTACTGGAGGCGTACCGCAGCGCCAAATTGGCGCTTAGGGTGGCAATCGCCGAAGCGAAGGAGAGGGCGTGGGAGGAGTTTCTGGCGACGCTGGACCGGGACCCCTGGGGCAAGCCCTACAAGCTCGTCATGAGCAGGCTGCGTCCCTGGGCTCCCCCTCTCACCACGCAAATGGAGACGGAGCTACTGAATCGTGTGATCGTCGCGTTGTTCCCATCGCCGGACGAAGATTTCCAGCCGCCAGAAATGGGAAGGAGAGCAGGTTCGTCAGAGGCTGGTATTGATGTGCCTGAAATCACCGAAGAAGAGTTGTCTGCGGCCATCGACAGGCTCCAGATGAAGAACACGGCCCCTGGCCTGGATAGTGTCCCCGGTAGGGCTTTAGTTCTGGCCCTGAAGAACGGAGGCCTGGGGAGCAGATTCCGGGAGCTCCTCTACAAGTGCATGCGAGAAGGAAAGTTTCCGGCCCCCTGGAAGGAAGGGAAGTTGGTTCTACTTCGGAAGCCCGGTCGTCCGGAGGACTCGCCCTCGGCGTACCGGCCAATCGTGCTGCTCGACGAGGCGGGCAAGCTCTTTGAGCGCGTCATCGCAACCCGCCTTGTCGACCACCTCGATTGCGTTGGTCCAAACTTGTCGGATCGTCAGTTCGGGTTCCGGCGAGCAAGATCCACGATAGACGCGATTTCCGGAGTGAAGAAGTCGGCGGAGGAGGCGGTGACATCTGGCGGGGTGATGTTGGCAGTGTCGCTCGACATTGCCAATGCCTTCAACACCCTGCCCCACACTACTATACGGGAGGCCCTGAGGTATTTCCGTTTCCCGCTGTACCTCCAGCGGTTGATAATGGACTACCTCAGGGGCCGGTCGGTGAGATTCCCGACGAAAGAGGGCGAAGGTGCGTGTGCTGTCGCGGCTGGTGTTCCACAGGGATCGGTCCTGGGCCCACTCCTGTGGAACATCGGCTATGACTGGGCGATTAGGGGCGCCACTCTTCGCGGCGTTGGCGTCACCTGTTATGCGGATGACACGTTGGTCACAGCCCGAGGCCAAACCTTCAGAGAGGCCAAAATACTGGTGACGGCGGGAACAGCTGCAGTGGTCAGCCGCATTCGGCAGCTGGGTCTGAAAGTGGCGTTGGAGAAGTCGGAGGCCCTGTGTTTTCACGGGCCCAGGAGGGCTCCAGCATCGGGGTCAGTAATTATCGTCGGCGGTGTGTCCATCAATATCGGGCGCACCATGAAGTACCTCGGCCTTGTTTTGGATGGCCGATGGAGATTTGGTGAGCATTTCGCTCGTCTGGCTCCCAAATTGGTGGCCACAGCAGGAGCTCTGGCGCGTCTGATGCCGAACTTAGGTGGTCCAAAGTCTAGTTGTCGGCGGTTGTTTTCGGGTGTAGTACGCTCCATGGCGTTGTACGGGGCCCCAATTTGGGCCGATAGATTATGTAGGGAAAGTAGGGCCGTGCTGCGCAGAACACAGCGCATAGTGGCACGCAGGGTTGCGCGGGCCTATTTTTCAGTTTCCCTGGAGGCGGCATGCGCTCTGGCGGGCACTCCTCCCTGGGAGTTGGAGGCGGGCATGCTGGCTGAGGTTTACGTGAACGTCGCGGAGGCCAAAAGCCAGGGTGCCGCCCCACCCCTGGAGGACGTCGCACGCTGGAGGAGAGAGGCCGCAGAGGAGATGTGGCAGAACTGGGAGGAGAGGTTGGAGAGCCCGAGCGCTGGTCATCGCACTGTTGGTGCATTGCTCCCAGTGCTCAGGCAATGGCACGACCGCAAGTGGGGCGCGCTCACCTTCCACCTTGTGCAGGTACTTTCGGGGCACGGTTGCTTCGGGAGATACCTGTTCAAGGTGCCGAAGAGAGAGCCGTCCCCAGTATGTCATCACTGCGGGGCATCGGAGGACACGGCCGATCACACCTTGGCCGTGTGCAGTGCATGGGCGGCGGAACGGACCAGGCTCGAATTGGTCATCGGATCGGACCTGTCGCTGCCGGCGGTCATCCGCGAGATGGTCAGCAGCGAGGTAAGTTGGAGGGCCATGACGGCCTTCTGCAAGACCGTCATGGCGAAGAAGGAGGAGGCCGAACGGGTGAGGGAGTCCACAACGGACAACCCCATCCGTCGGAAGCGTGTAGGACGGCGGCGCACGAACTTTAGCCGCGCTGCTGTGTGATATATAAAACTGTGATATTTTAATTGTAAATGTGTGTCTTTTCTATGTTTATAATTAATTTATTTATATTTGTGATGGTTTTTGGGGACTTTTGTCCCCAAAGTTGTTGTTGTTTTTATTTTGTTATATATTTTTGTGGTGGTTATTGGGGACTTTTGTCCCCAAAGTTGTTGTTGTGCATTTTATATTTATATTTAGTTATGTTTTGTTATTTATTTGTTTATTTATTTATTTTATTTACTTTACATTTACTAATTATATTTATAAAATAATCTTATGGTGGTTATTGGGGACTATTGTCCCCAAAGTTGTTGTTGTTTTTGTTTTATTTTTATTTCCTTGGTGTTGTCCCAGGATTGCAAAGTTGTTGTTGTGATGGGGTTGGTGCTCTTTACACACCATCCCCATCGACCTAGAGATGGGTCCTTTAAGTAGGACAGACGCCTGCGGAGGGTAGGGGATAAGGCTCTGCTGTCGCTCCTCCCTCTGCAACCGAGATGGCGGCAAACGGTGGGGTTGTTTACTGGGTAGGCCTGCCCCTTCTGGGCAGGAGAGCCCCAGACAGCCCGCATAGCGGAAGCGTGCAATTCAATGCATTTTTCCCCACCTAAAAAAAAAAAAAAAAAAAAAAAAAAAAGGTTAGGTTTCCGTGGCGGGGCCAATACCGCTATCGGACGCGTCCCCGGGTTGCGGATTGGGGGATGCCTCCCAGATATGGGGGGTAGCGGCTTCGGCCGTCGCGGACAGCCATTGGCAACGGTGTGGCTTCCTGCCTATCTCAGGGCGGGCATTGCAGGGCCACACCAACCCGTAAGCCCACTCTGCGTGGGCCCGGGGGCTGGACGTATGGGGCTTGCTCTGTGCGCCTGGCTGCGAGGAAGAAAACCTCTCTAAAAAATTACCCTGGGGTGGGCCCTTCCAAGGGTCTGCTGGGACGGCGGACTCCTCTCCTCCCCTCTGCTTACAGAGGCGTCGAACGAGAGCGAGCTCAGCGTTTTGCGGGCGACGGACCAGGGGTTGTGAACCCCCCCGTTCGGCCGCGTACGGCGAGATGTTGTGCGTAGAGGCGACGGATTTGGGGTTGCGAACCCCCCCGTTCGGCTCTACGGGATTGGTTGGAGTTCTGGCTCCTTCGCGCGGCGGTGGGTCCAATCGGGCCTGTCGTCGGGCAACCCGTTTCCCGCACTGAGCGGACCGGGGGCTCGGCACATGGAGTGCCGGACCAAGTGGAAGAAAACCACAATAAAAAATCACCCCAACCCCAAGGTGGTGGTAACGCGCCGAAGGGGTGCATGGCCGGAGGGTGTCCGGTCCCTAGCGACCAACCATGGGAGTCATCCCTTAAATGACAAAAAATGGAATTTGGTGCTAAAAACATAACTCCCCAAGGGGTAGAAATCCCCCCCGTAGGACCACGTAAGGTGGCTGCGGGCAGCCGTTCGTGTTTGGGGTCGGCTCCACCAAGTTCCACCTCGTCGCTCAGCGACGCACAATGCGAACCCGTTGAGAGCGGGCGCCAGACGGTATCCGGGCCGGCTGGTGTTAAATTGGCTACCGAGGCGTATGTAGGCGTCATGGACGCAGGAAATGCGGATGTGCCGGCAGCTGCCGAGGATCCCGCAAGGATCAGACGAGATCGGTCTAGGCACCGGTCAGGGAGTGAAAGGGACAGGTCCCACTCACGGGAGTCTGTCTCATCAGAGACCAGCAGAGGGTTGCAGCTGTCATTCCCGAAACCGGACAAGCTGCGACCCAAGAAGACGTCGAGGCCGTCGGCCGCGGAGGAAAGCGACAGCGCCATGTCAGCCGCCGCCTCCGACAACGACGCACCGCGGGCACCTAAGCGCAAGGTGCAGCGGCAACAGGAAGGGACTCGGAAGAGGTGGGCCGACGAGAATGGTTTGCCCCGGATCACCTCCGACATCGGGGCCGACATGCTGGCCTGCCTCTCGGACGTGGAAAAGACGACAGAGAGGCCCAAAAGCTCGAGGGCGGAGGTCGTCAAATCGGTGCGGACGGCGATCGAGACCTTGAAGGCGGGCACGGCCGAGCT
Source organism: Nomophila noctuella (assembly GCA_958496325.1). Lineage (NCBI taxonomy): Eukaryota > Metazoa > Arthropoda > Insecta > Lepidoptera > Crambidae > Nomophila > Nomophila noctuella. The sequence continues at coordinate 26,932 of CAUEGZ010000004.1, forward strand.
CTGCGAGCGGGCGGAGAAGCGGGACAGGGAGAACGCGGACTTCCTGTCCCAGGTTGAGGCATTGTCCTCGCGGCTCATAGACCTGGCGAGCGAGGTCGAGCGGCTCAAGGCCGAAAACCAGGCCATGAAGGAAAGGCTCGAGGGGCCGGGTCCGGGCCCGCCGCAGGCGCCGCAGACGTCCAGAGAGCGGCCCAGCAAAGGGAAAGGTAGGGGAGAGAGGCCCACCTCAGACGCGCGAACGCACCCGGCCGGGCCAACCACCTCGGGAACGGTCCCGCCGTCTGCCCCTCCGCCCCAAGAGTTGCCGACCTGGGAGAGCATCTCTGTCGTCCTGGAACGGGAGTTTGCCCGTTTCCAGGGCGACATGATGAGTCGCCTCTTCCCAGAAATGGGAAGGAGACCCCCGTTGGCCCACGAGGCAAGGGCGGAGACTGCCCCCACCACGCCACCGGCCACGACGAGCAAGGGGGGGAAAAAGAAAAAAAAGAAGGAGAAGAAGAAGAGCCAGAGGGCGGCTGTCCCGCCGGCGGCTGCTGTGCCGCTAGCGGCCCCGAACCCAGCCCCAGCGCCGGCTCCCCAAAACTCCTCGTGGGCGGTAGTGGCGGCGCGCCGCCGTCCCGCTGCCCCGAAGAAGGTGGCGACCCCGGCACCGGCCCCAAAAATACGGGTGGTCGACCCCGGCCCCAGGAGGGTACCTAAACCGCCCGCATGTGCGGCGGTGGTGGTCACGGTGCCCCCGGATGCCGAGACGACGTACGCCGCGGTGATGGAGTCCGCCAAGTCAAACATTAGGCTGGCGGACCTGGGGATCACCGCAGGCGTGCGCACCAGGCGGGCGGTCACGGGAGCCCTCCTCCTCGAGGTCCCCGGCCCGGAGAGCGTCGCCAAAGCCGACGCCCTTGCGGAGCGGATGAGGGAGGTCCTCGTCGGCACGGGCGCGAAAATCTCGCGTCCGTGCAAGATGGGGGACCTGCGGGTAATGGACCTCGACGAGTCCATTACCCAGGCGGACGTGGCGGCAGCTATTGCCGCGGCTGGTGGCTGCTCCCCCGGCGACGTAAAAGTCGGGGAGATACGCGCCGGCAGTGCCCGCCTTGGGACTGCGTGGGCGAGATGTCCGCTCAGCGCCATCAGGAAACTGGTGTCTGGGCGGATACTCATCGGGTGGACCTCCGCTAGGGTCGAGGCGCTGGTGGCACGACCACTTCAGTGCTACCAGTGCCTCGAAAAGGGGCACGTGAGGGCCAAATGCCCCATGCCAGCGAGCGACAGGGGCACTCGCTGCTACAGGTGTGGAGAGTCGGGGCACGTTGCCCGTCTCTGCACCGCGAGTGCTCCGCGCTGCCCGGTCTGTTCAGACCTGGGCAGACCGGCGGGTCACAGGATGGGGAGTAAACAGTGCTCCCCTCCCAAAAAGAAAAAGTCGGCGGGGACAAATGACCAACCCCCCGCCCCGGCCCGGGGACGAGGTGATACCATGGAAACGTGATAGGGGTCCATGGTAAGGTTCTGCAGGGCAACCTCAACCACTGCCGCGCAGCGCAAGACCTGCTTACGCAGACGCTCGCGGAGGTTGGGGTTGCAATAGCGGTTGTGGCCGAGCCCTACTCTGTCCCGAACCACCCGCGATGGTTCGGGGACGACCTGGGCTTAGTGGCCATTCACTGGTCAGGGGACAGGCCGCACTGCAGACCCCTCGCCCGGGGACCGGGGTTCGTGGCCGTGGAATGGGGCTCCACGGCCGTCATCGGCTGTTACGTCTCCCCGAACTGCGGCCTCGCCGCATTCGAGGCATTCCTGGACGGGCTGGCGAACTGTGTTCGTGGTTGCGCCCCCCGTCCCGTCTTTGTCCTGGGTGACTTTAACGCCCACTCACAAGTGTGGGGCGACACCCGGGACGACGTAAGAGGGGAGACACTCCTGGAGTGGACGGCGGGACTGGACCTCCGTCTCTTAAACCGGGGTTCGGTCAGCACCTGCGTGCGGTGGCAGGGGGAGTCGATCGTGGACCTTTCATGGGCGACTCCTTCTGCGCACCACATGGTGTCGGGTTGGAGGGTCGCGGAGGAGGTGGTCACTTTATCTGACCACCGACACATCGTATTCGACGTGTCACTCCGCCACCCTTCCCGAACGCTCCAGGAGGACAGCCGTCCGCGACGTTGGTCCATCAAGCGGCTGGACCGAGACATGGCCCTAGCCGCCGCCCACGTCGCGGACTGGTCGGAGGAGGAGGAAGGACACGTCATGCCCGATCTTGACGCGCAGGCGGCCTGGCTCCGGGAGGCATTGACGGCGATTTGCGACGCGTCAATGCCCCGAGTCAGGCCGCCCCGACGGAGCTCTGCGTACTGGTGGAATGAGGAGATCGCGCGGCTCAGGAGAGTCGTTATAGCCGCGCGCCGCCAGTACCTCAGAGCCCGAAGAAGACGGCAAGCCTCAGTCGAAGACGTCCTGAGCGCCAGGCGCGCTTACGGAGCCGCATCCAAGGCGATCGGCATCGCTATCGCCGACGCCAAGGCGCGGTCCTGGCTCGAGCTCCTGGAGGGACTGGAGGGTGACCCATGGGGGCGCCCGTACAAAATGGTACTGGGCAAACTCAGACCGTGGGTTCCTCCCCTGACGGAGATCCTGGACCCCGAGTTCGTGGGGAGGGTGATGGATACACTCTTCCCAAGGGTCCAGGACAGTCCCTCCCAAGTTCCGTCGCCCGCGCCGTGGTCGGACGAACTGGGGGTGACGGAGGACGAGCTCGCCGGGGCCGTGAGGCGGCTCACAGCGCGCAGCACCGCACCGGGCCCAGACGGGGTCCCGGGCAAGGTGCTGGCGTTGGCGCTCAGGACGTTGGGGAACAGGGTGAGGCAGCTCTTTACAAGCTGCCTCAGAGAGGGGGTGTTCCCTTCGGACTGGAAGTCAGCCAGGCTGGTGCTGTTGAGGAAGGAGGGAAGGACCGAGGATGTTCCGTCGTCGTTCCGCCCGATCTGCTTGCTGAACGAGGCGGGGAAGCTCTTCGAGAGGGTAATCTCCTCCCGTATCAGCGAGCACCTGTCGCGCGTGGGTCCCGACCTGTCGGACTGCCAGTTTGGATTCCGGCGGGGGCGGTCGACGCTGGACGCTGTTCAGCGTGTTCGGTCTCTGTCGGAATCCGCAGTCCGAGCGGGGGGGGTGGCTTTGGCGGTGTCGCTCGACATCGTCAACGCTTTTGGCACCCTTCCCTGGCAGGCCATTAGGGAGGCACTCGAGCACCACGATTTGCCTCCCTACCTGCGGGCCGTGGTCGGGAACTATCTGCGCGACAGGAGTATTTTGATCGGTGGTCGGAACGGGACGGAACGGGAGAGGGGGGTCGAGTGCGGGGTTCCACAGGGGTCGGTCCTGGGACCCCTGCTATGGAACCTCGCATACGATGCGGTCCTTCGCACCAGCCTTCCTCCCGACGTGAGTGTCGTCTGCTACGCTGACGACACCCTCGTCGTGACGACTGGGGCTGACTTCGAGCCAACGCTCAGGCTTGCCGAACTGGGGGTGGCATGTGTCGTGCGGGCAATCCGCCGGCTGGGTCTGGAGATAGCGCCCAATAAGACCGAGGCGCTATGGTTCCACGGCTTGCCCAGGTGCCGGGAACCACCCAGCCGCCGGATTCGGGTAGGTGACGCGGAGGTCCAGGTGGGGCCGAATATCAAGTACCTCGGCCTCACCTTGGACAGCAGGTGGAGCTTCGAAGAGCATTTCGTGCGGTTGGTCCCCCGAGTCAAGAGGGTGGCCGGCTCTTTACACCGGCTGCTCCCCAACTTGGGGGGACCAGGGGATGTAGTTCGCCGTCTCTACGCGGGCGTCGTACGGTCCGTGGCCTTGTATGGGGCCCCCGTGTGGTCGCGAGACTGCTCGAGGTCCCCCCGCTGCCGGGCTCTGCTCCGGAGCATGCAGCGGACAATGGCCATACGGATCGTGCGGGGCTACCGCACCATCTCGTTTGAGGCGGCGACGGTTCTGGGGCGCTCCCCTCCCTTCGAAATCCTTGCCGGCATGTACGCGGCGATGTACGCGCGGCGTGTCGGCGGCGGGGGGGGAGAGGGGGGGAGTCCCCCAGAACCAGCGCACGGAATGACCAGGCGGGAGATGCTCCGACGGGCTGAGGGGGATTGGCGCGCACAGCTGGAGTCAACGGGCTGTGCGCGCCAGCGCGCCGTCGGAGCGATTCTCCCGCACTTCGAAGCTTGGCTCCGCGGGAAGGGGGAAGTCACCTACCGACTGACTCAGATACTCACCGGGCACGGCTGCTTCGGTGAGTATCTGAGTCGGATAGGACGGGAGGATACGGCACATTGCCACCATTGCGCATTCGACCTGGACTCGGCCCAGCATACGCTGGCGGACTGCCCTTCTTGGGCCTCCGAACGCCGAGTCCTGGTCGACGAGATCGGGCATGATCTGTCCCCGCCAGCATTGATTGCGGCAATGCTGGCGGATGAGGGAGGTTGGAGGGCTGTGGTCTCCTTCTGTGAAGCCGTCATGCTCCAGAAGGAGGCCGCCGAGCGGGATCGGGAGATGGCCGATCCCGCTCGAAGACGGCGGCGACGGGTCAGGTAGAGTCGACCCGTTGCGCCGCCGCGGGTCGCGGAGGCGACCCGGGAGGGATGACACCCCCGCCATGGCCGGGGGGTGTCGTCGAGATGTGTGCGACACCGCAGCAGGCGCCGCCGCTCTTTACACGGCGACGCCTCGTCTCCGGTGTCACGGGGATGGGCTCCCCCCCTTCTTTTGGGGGAGCGTAGGCCGAGGGGACCTCAGTTGCGACACTCGATCCTGGGGCCCCTCCTAAGCCTGAGGGCGGCCATCGCAGGGGTTTTAGTGGGTAGGCCTCTCCCTTCTGGGGAGGAGAGCCCCACATAACCCCGGGACTTTTACACCCCGGGGTATGCAATTTCATGCATTTCCCCTGCGAAACAAAAAAAAAAAAAAAAAAAAAAAAAAAAAAAAGGTTAGGTTAGGTTAGGTTAGGTTTCCGTTCCGTGGCGGGGCCAATACCGCTATCGGACGCGTCCCCGGGTTGCGGATTGGGGGATGCCTCCCAGATATGGGGGGTAGCGGCTTCGGCCGTCGCGGACAGCCATTGGCAACGGTGGGGCTGCCTGCCCTTCTCAGGGCGGGCATTGCACGGCCACACCAACCCGGAAGCCCACACTGAGTGGGCCTGGGGGCTGGGCGTATGGGGCTTGCTCTGTGCGTCTGGCTGTGAGGAAGAAAACCTCTCTAAAAAATTACCCTGGGGTGGGCCCTTCCAAGGGTCTGCCGGGACGGCGACGTCCTGTTGTGAGGTGGAGCGGGAGTCTGTTTCAGAGGACCGCGGTGTTGAGTGTTGGTCTCCCTTGTCGGTGTTGTGTTAGCGGCTCCAGCCCTCTGCTTCCAGAGGCGCCTTGGAGGCTGGCTATTCGGGAGTGTTCTTTCGCTCACGGCGTTCATCGCCTGTTGTGTTGGTGGAGCTTCGGCTCGTGGGATGGCGGACAGTGTCCGCGGCGCGGCGGGTTCGGTGTCCGCTTCAGTGCGGCTCCGGACAGGCCATTTATGGCTACCGTCGGGCGAGCTGTTACCCTGCCTGCCTCGTCTGTTGTCATGTCTAGCGGGGGCAGGTAGGGCCAGTGGGTCTTGCCTTCATTGGCTGGGCCTGAGAGGACGCACACCTCAATAAAAAAGTGCCTCAAAGTCCTTGTGTTCAGGCACCGTGGCACAGGACGCCTCCCGTTATGGGAGGTGGCTGGGGAGTACGTCAGCCAGCTAGCGGCCAAACCGTGGACACCTCCCGACCTCCACGTGTATGTAGGGTTACCCGGGTGCAGGGGGCACCGCCCGGGTGGACTTCTTTTCCCCCACACTCGTGGGATCAGTTATGGAAATTGAATCTAATAAAAACCAAAACTCTATGACGTCGGAGCCGTGCGAAGCGGCGGAGGATGTGATTGTGCTGAGCGACTCAGCGGGGAAACTGAGGGAGTGCCGCGTGGTGCTGGAGCGCAGTTCTTGCGTAACACCGGTGTCACGTAGCGCTGGTTGTAGTGACGATGATGATGGTGACGCGTCGGACTCAACCGTCGTGTCGTTGGAGACGTGCCACTCGGTGGCGAGTACTGAGTCCAGCCGCTTTTGGATGAAACGCGGCCGCGAGGGCTCGGACGACGAGGAGGAGGCGCGGGCTAGTCCAGCGCCGAAACTGAATAGCGCCAGGAGAGGAAGAGGGCGCCCCCCGACCACCGGGGAATACGTAGGGCTGGCCAGAGCCAAGATGGAGGTGGCAAAAGCCGCCCGAATGGAGCTTGAGGTGGAGGCGGAGAGGGAGGCTTTCGAGACCTGCCGCTCGTTGAGCAGTCGCTTCACGAGGCGGCTCTCGGAGTCTTCCTGCTCCGACACAGTTGTCAGCGTCGGCACGGATGGCGGAGATCTGGGCCCTGACTTGGCGGGTCGCGTCAAGGCAGGCCTAGAGATGATTCTTACGGTTGAGAAAAAGTCGTCCAACTTGAAGGGGACGATGAAGAAAAACCTAAAGGATGCCGTCACCCTGATCAAGGAGGCGACGGAGGCACTCATCTCCCGGAGTACAAATGAGGAAACCAGGAAGTTGCAGGCGGCCAACACCCGTCTCCAAACGGAGGTGGCAAGCCTTAGGAAAGAGCTCGACGAACTGCGTGAGAGTGTGCGATCCACCTCCACGCAATCGCCGCGACTTGACGAGGACATGGAGGCGCGCATTTTGAGCCGACTATCGGACAGGCTCAATGCCCGAATCGAGGGGCTTGAGCCGCGTCTCAACCCGGAGCCCCGGCTGCGCCCGTCGCTGGCGCACGAGAGAAGGAGGGAGGCGGAGACGGCGGACGACGTGATTCCTCCGTTGGCGCACGTCCCGCGAAAAGTGAAGGCAGTAAAGCCAGCGGCTACACCAGCTGCCACTCCGGCTACCGAACCTGTGGCGTCAACATCTGCGCAGGCCGCGAAAAAGGAAAAAAGGAAGGGCGGCAAAGGAAAGAAGAGTGCCATTCCTCCCAATCCTGCTCCCGCACCAGCGGTCTCTCAGCCGACACCCTCTTCTACGGAGGAGGGATGGTCGACCGTAGTGAGCCGCAAAAAGAAGGCGCCGAAAGCTCCAGCAGTTCCGGCAAATACAGCGAAGGAGGCACAAAAGAAGGCTCCTGCAGGGTCCATCAAGCCCGCGCAGCGCGCGCCCAAGGCTAGACCGCCTAAATCCTCAGCGGTCGTTATCACGTTGAGCCCGGCCGCCATCGAGAAGGGCATGACCTACGCAAAGGTCCTCGGCGAAGCCAAACGTTCCGTTGACCTCGCGTCCCTAGGGATCGAGGCCGTACGGTTTCGTCAGGCTGCCACGGGGGCTACAATCATCGAGGTCCCCGGTGCCACCAGCGGTCCGAAGGCTGACACTTTGGCCCAAAAGATCGCAGAAGTATGCAGTGCGGAGGGAGACGTCAAGGTCTCGAGGCCGGTAAAGCGGATGGAGCTACTCGTCTCGGACCTTGACGAGTCGGTGACGAGTGAGGAGGTGGCTCGGGTCGTCGCCGAAAAGGGAGGTTGCCCGCTCGACCAGATCAAGGTTGGTGCGCCCCGCCAGGACAGATCTGGCCTGTTCGGCGTTTGGGTCAGCTGCCCTGTCTTGGCGGCCAAGAAGGTGGCGGAAGGTCGCCTGAAAGTGGGGTGGGTTTCGGCACGGGTTAAGCTGCTGCCCCAAAGGGATATGAGGTGTTTCCGCTGCCTGCTCGCGGGGCACACCAAAGCAATGTGCAAGTCACCCATTGACCGGGGGCAGCAATGTTATCGCTGCGGCCAACCCGGACATCGGGCGTCTGAGTGTGCGGCTCCCGCCCACTGCGTCCTGTGCGCAGAAGTGGGCAAGGACGCCAAGCATCGTTTGGGGAGCGCCAAATGCTCGGCCCCCAAACGTGTGATGAGCCGTAGGGCGCCGACCACAGGCGCGGACCCACCGAGCGGGCCAACAGAGACCATGGAGACGGAGCTTGTGTAAGATGACAACAAAGTTCCTACAGGCGAATATCAACCACTGCGCCGCGGCTCAGAGTCTCCTTGACCAGAGCATGGTGCAGTGGTCGATCGACATCTGCGTTGTGGCTGAACCATACGCGATCCCTCCCAAAACAAATTGGGTGAGTGATCGCGATGGTGTAGCATCGATTGTGTTCGGCAGGGCGCTTACTCCGAAGAACGTAAGGAGGGGCAATGGCTGTGTGGTGGCAGTTCTGGATGACATGGCAGTGGTCGGTGTATATTTGTCACCGAACCGGCCACTGTCCGAGTTCGAGGGCTTCCTGGACGAATTGGGGTCTCTGGTCGCAGGCTGTCATCCTAAGCCTGTAGTCGTGGCCGGAGACCTCAACGCAAAGTCCACTCAATGGGGCTGCCCCACTACGGACAGCAGAGGCGAGGTCCTGGAGGAGTGGTTGGCGGCCAACGACCTTGGCGTTCTAAATTGCGGGACAACTGCCACGTGTGTTCGGGCACAGGGCAGTTCCATCGTCGACATCTCTCTGGCGAGCCTGACATTGTCGCGTCGTGTCTGCGACTGGCAGGTGCTGGAGGGGGAGGAGACTCTCTCGGACCACCGATATATTCGGTTCGACATCTCCCCCCTCCAGTCGAGATCGGCTGGCCGAGTCACAATGCGGCACGTCCTCGGGCCAAGATGGGCCCTCAAGAAGCTAGATCGAGAGGCGTTGGTTCTGGCCGCAATGGTGGAGGACTGGTCGCCCCCACCGGAGGAGCCACAGGTCCACCAAGAGGTGGAGTGGTTCCGGGATGCCATGGCGCGCGTGTGCGACGCGTCGATGCCGCGCGTCACGAAGCTCCCGGACCGCAACCAGACTTACTGGTGGTCTGCGGATCTGGCCAGACTCCGCGAGGCCTGTGTGTCGGCCAGGCGGAGGCACAGTCATTACAGACGTCGCCTCGTCAGGAACCACCAGCCGGTTGGGCAGAGTGCGGAGGAGCTGGCACTCCTGGAGGCTCACCGCGGCGCCAAATTGGCGCTAAGGGTGGCTATAGCCGAAGCCAAGGAGAGGGCGTGGGAAGAGTTCCTGGCGACCCTGGACCGGGACCCCTGGGGCAAGCCCTACAAGCTGGTGATGAGCAGGCTGCGCCCCTGGGCCCCCCCTCTCACCACGCAAATGGAGGCGGATCTGCTGGCTAGAGTGGTCGCTGCGTTGTTTCCCGCGCCGGACGCAGACTTCCAGCCTCCAAACATGGGAAGGGTCGCAGGAGCGCCAGAGGGGAGTGTTGTTGTGCCCGAGGTGTCGGAGGAGGAGCTGTCCGCGGCCATTGACAGGCTCCAGGCCAAGAACACGGCCCCCGGCCTTGACGGTGTCCCTGGTAGGGCATGGGTTCTGGCCCTTAAGAACGGTGGCCTGGGGAGCAGGTTCAGGGAGCTCCTCACGGCATGCATGAGGGCTGGTAAGTTCCCGGCCCCCTGGAAAGAGGGAAAGTTGGTCCTGCTGCGAAAGCCTGGTCGCCCAGAGGACTCACCTTCGGCGTACCGGCCGATCGTGCTGCTCGACGAGGCGGGCAAGCTCTTTGAGCGCGTTATTGCAACCCGCCTTGTCGACCACCTCGATTGCGTCGGTCCAAACCTGTCGGACCGTCAGTTCGGGTTCCGTCGAGCCAGGTCCACCATCGACGCGATCTCGCGCGTGAAGGAGCAAGCGGAGGAGGCTGTGTCATCTGGTGGGGTGATGTTGGCAGTGTCGCTCGACATTGCCAACGCTTTTAACACCTTGCCCCACGATACCATACGGGAGGCCTTGAGGTATTTCCAGTTCCCGCTATACCTTCAGCGGCTGGTCCTGGACTACCTCTCGGGCCGGTCGGTTAGGTTCCCGACGAAGGACGGCGAAGGTGCCTGTCCCGTTCTGGCCGGTGTTCCGCAGGGGTCGGTCTTAGGTCCACTCCTGTGGAATATCGGCTATGACTGGGCCATAAGAGGTGCCACTCTCCGCGGCGTTGGCATCACTTGCTACGCCGACGATACGCTGGTCACTGCACGCGGCCAAACGTTCAGGGAGGCCAGAATCCTGGCGACTGCAGGAACAGCTGCGATGGTCGCCCGTATCCGGCAGCTGGGCCTCGAGGTGGCATTGGGGAAGTCCGAGGCCCTGTGTTTTCACGGGCCAAGGAGGGCCCCCCCAAATGGGTCGGAAATCGTCGTCGGCGGAGTGTCCATCGCCATTGGGAAGACGATTAAATATCTGGGACTGGTCCTCGATGGTCGATGGCGGTTCAGGGAGCATTTTGTTCGCTTGGCTCCAAAATTGGTGGCCACAGCAGGAGCTCTGGCGCGGCTCATGCCGAACTTAGGTGGCCCCAAATCCAGCTGTCGGCGGCTGTTTGCGGGTGTGGTGCGCTCCATGGCGCTGTACGGGGCCCCGATCTGGGCTGATAGGCTATGCAGGGACAGTCGAGCTGTGCTCCGCAGGACCCAGCGAATAGTGGCGCGAAGAGTTGCACGTGCCTACTTCTCTGTGTCCTCCGAGGCGGCTTGTGCTCTTGCGGGCACCCCTCCGTGGGAGTTGGAGGCGGACATGCTGGCTGAGGTCTACGCCAAAGTTGCGGAGGCCAAAAGCCGGGGTGCCGCCCCACCCCTGGAGGACGTCGCACGCTGGAGGAGGGAGGCCGCAGAGGAGATGTGGCAGAACTGGATGGACAGACTGGAGAGCCCGAGCGCTGGGCACCGCACTATCGGTGCTCTGCGCCCAGTTCTCAAGGAGTGGCACGACAGGAAGTGGGGCGCGCTCAGCTTCCACCTTGTGCAGGTTCTCTCGGGGCACGGTTGCTTCGGGAGATACCTGTACAGGGTGCCTAAGAGAGAGCCGTCCCCAGTGTGCCATCACTGCGGGGCACCGGAAGACACGGCCGACCACACCTTGGCCGTGTGCAGTGCATGGGCGGCGGAACGGACCAGACTCGAGGCGGTCATTGGACCGGACCTGTCGCTGCCGGCGGTCATCCGCGAGATGGTCGGTAGCGAGGCGGGTTGGAGGGCCATGACGGCCTTCTGCAAGACCGTCATGGCGAAGAAGGAGGAGGCCGAACGGGTGAGGGAGTCCGAAACGGACAACCCCATCCGTCGGAAACGAGTAGGACAGCGGCGCACGAACTTTAGCCGTGCACAACTGTGATTGGGACTGTGATATTGTAAATTTTAAATGTGTTTTATTTTATTTTTACAATTTATTATATTTTATGGTGGTTATTGGGGACTTTTGTCCTCAATTTGTTGTTGTTGTTTTGTTTTATTTTATATTGGTTATTGGGGATCTTTTGTCCCCAATGCCATTGTTGTTGTTTTTCGGGGGATGGTGCTCTTTACACACCACCCCCAACCAAGGAGTCTAGTCATTTATACGGTGTGTCCAACCCATGGACGGACGCCTGCAGAGGGTAGGGGATAAGGCTCGGCTGTCGCTCCTCCCTCAGCAACCGAGATGGCGGCAAACGGTGGGGTTGTTTACTGGGTAGGCCTGCCCCTTCTGGGCAGGAGAGCCCCAGACAGCCCGCATAGCGGAAGCGTGCAATTCAATGCATTTTTCCCCACCTTAAAAAAAAAAAAAAAAAAAAAAAAAAAAAAAAAAAAAAAAAGGTTAGGTTTCCGTGTGCGGGGCCAATACCGCCATCGGACGCGTCCCCGGGTTGCGGATTGGGGGATGCCTCCCAGATATGGGGGGTAGCGGCTTCGGCCGTCGCGGACAGCCATTGGCAACGGTGGGGCTGCCTGCCCTTCTCAGGGCGGGCATTGCACGGCCACACCAACCTGGAAGCCCACATTGAGTGGGCCTGGGGGCTGGGCGTATGGAGTTTGCTCTGTGCGTCCGGCTGCGAGGAAGAAAACCTCTCCAAAAATTACCCTGGGGTGGGCCCTTCCAAGGGTCTGCCGGGACGGTGACGTCCTGTCGTGAGGTGGAGCGGGAGTCTGTTTACAGAGGACCGCGGTGTTGAGTGTCGGACTCTCTTTTGTGTGTTGGTGATAGCGGCTCCAGCCCTCTGTCTTCAGAGGCGTCTTGGATGCTGGCTAGGGAGTGTTCTGTCGCTCATGGCGTTTTTCGCCTGTTGTGTTTGGTGGAGCTTCGGCTCGTGGGATGGCGGACTGTGTCCGCGGCGCGGCGGGTTCGGTGTCCGCTTCAGTGCGGCTCCGGACAGGCCATTTTCATGGCCACCGTCGGGCGAGCTGTTACCCTGCCTGCCTCGTCTGTTGTCATGTCTAGCGGGGGCAGGCAGGGCCAGTGGGTCTTGCCTTCATTGGCTGGGCCTGAGAGGACGCACACCTCAATAAAAAAGTGCCTCAAAGTCCTTGTGTTCAGGCACCGTGGCACAGGACGCCTCCCGTTATGGGAGGTGGCTGGGGAGTACGTCAGCCAGCTAGCGGCCAAACCGTGGATACCTCCCGACCTCCACGCGTATCTAGGGTTACCCGGGTGCAGGGGGCACCGCCCGGGTGGACTTCTTTTCCCCCACACTCGTGGGACTAAGTATGGAATCCTCTAAAAACAAAAACCCAAACTTTTCGACGTCGGAGCCGTGCGAAGCGGCGGAGTGTGTTGTTGGGCTGAGCGAATCAGCGGCGTTGGTGAAGGAGTGCAGAGTGGTGCTGGAGCGCAGTCCGTGCGTTACGCCGGTGCCAAGCAGCGCTGATCGTGGTGAGGAAGATGGAGACGCGTCGGACTCTTCCGTAGGGTCATTGGAGACGTGTCACTCTGTCCGGAGTCGGAGTCCGGAGCCCGGTCGCTATTGGAAGAAGCGCGGCCGAGACGACTCGGACGACGAAGAGGAAGCGCGCGCTAATCCAGCGCGTAAATTGAACAGCGCCAGGAGAGGTAGAGGGCGCCCCCCGACCACCGGGGAGTATGTAGGGCTGGCCAAAGCCAAGAGGGAGCTGGCAAGGGCCGCTCAAGAGGAGATGGAGGCGCAGGCGGAGAAGGAGGTCGCTGCGACTTGCCGAGAACTGAGCAGTCGCTTCACTACTCGGCTCTCGGAGTCCTCGACCTCCGACATGGACCTTGACAATAGAGAGGAGGGCGATCTATGCTCCGATTTGGCGCAGCGCGTCAAGGCGGGCATCGAAATGATTATAACGGTGGAAAAGAAGTCGTCCAACTTGAAGGGGACGATGAAGAAGAATCTGAAGGACGCCGTCACCCTTATTAAAGAAGCAACGGAAGCGCTCATCTCAAGAAGCACGAGCGAAGAGACAAGGAAGCTGCAGGCGGCCAACACTCGTCTCCAGACAGAGGTTGCTGACCTGAGGAAGGAAATTGCGGAGCTGCGTGCGAGTGTGCAGCAAACCTCCACGCAATCGTCGCAACACCATGACGAGGACTTCGAGGCTCGCATACTGAGTCGCCTATCAGCAAGGCTCAATGCCCGAATTGAGGGGCTTGAGCCGCGCCTTAACCCGCAGCCCCGTCTGCGTCCGTCTTTGGCGCACGAGAGGAGGATGGAGGCGGAGACGGCCGACGACGTGATTCCTCCGTCGGCGCCCGTCCCGCGAAAAGTGAAAGCGGCGAAGCCGGCGCCTGCACCAGCTGCCATTCCGGCACCTGTGGCTTCAACATCTGCGCAGGCTGAGAAGAAGGATAAGAAGAAGGGTGGGAAAGGCAAGAAGAGCGCCACTGCTCCCACTCCTGCTCCTGCGCCGGTCATCTTGCAGCCGACACCCTCTACCCAAGAGGAGGGTTGGTCGACTGTTGTTAGAAAAAAGAAGACACCAAAGCAGACAGCCCCAGCAGCTCCTGCGAAGGTGCCACCGAAGAAGGCTTCTGCTGGGCCCGTCAAGCCCGTGCAGCGCGCGCCCAAGGCCAGACCACCGAAATCTTCAGCGGTCGTCATCACGCTGAGTCCGGCCGCCATTGAGAAGGGCATAACCTATGCCAAGGTCCTCGGAGAGGCCAAGCGGTCAGTGGACCTAGCGTCCCTCGGAATCGAGGCCGTGCGGTTCCGCCAGGCCGCTACGGGGGCCACCATTATAGAAGTGCCCGGGGCCACCAGCGGCCCCAAGGCAGACACGCTGGCGCAGAAGATCGCCGAGGTGTGCAGCGCGGAGGGAGATGTCAAGGTCTCGAGGCCCGTCAAGAAGATGGAGCTGTTCGTCTCGGACCTTGACGAGTCGGTAACGAGTGAGGAGGTAGCTCGAGTCGTCGCGGAGAAAGGAGAATGCCCGCTCGACCAGGTCAAGGTCGGTGCGCCACGCCAGGACAGATCTGGCCTGTTCGGCGTGTGGGTGAGCTGCCCAGTCTTGGCGGCAAAGAAGGTGGCAGAGGGTCGCCTTAAAGTGGGGTGGGTATCGGCGCGTGTCAAGATGCTGCCCCAAAGAGAGATGAGATGCTTCCGCTGTTTGCTCGCGGGGCACACGAAGGCGTTATGCAAGTCGCCCATTGACCGGGGGCAGCAGTGCTATCGCTGCGGCCAACCTGGACACCGGGCGTCCGACTGCGTGGCTCCCGCCCACTGCGTCTTGTGCGCAGAAGTGGGCAAGGACGCCAACCATCGTTTGGGGAGCGCCAAGTGCTCGGCCCCCAAACGTACGATGAGCCGTAGGGCGCCGACTTCTGGCGCGAACCCACCGAGCGGGTTGACAGAGAATATGGAGACAGAGGTCGTTTAGGATGTCAGTCAAAGTTTTGCAGGTGAACATCAACCACTGCGCCGCTGCTCAGAGTCTCCTTGACCAGAGCATGGCGCAGTGGTCGATTGATATTTGTGTCATCGCGGAGCCATATGCGATCCCTCCCAAAACCAATTGGGTGAGTGATCGCAATGGTGTTTCAGCAATTGTGTTTGGCAGGACGCTTACTCCGAGGAGCGTCATGAGAGGAGAAGGTTGTGTGGTCGCAGTCCTCGACGACATTGCAGTGGTCGGAGTTTACTTCTCGCCGAACCGGCCACTGTCCGAGTTTGAGAGCTTCTTGGAAGAGTTGGGGTCTCTGGTTGCAGGCTGTCATCCCAAGCCTGTAGTTGTGGCCGGAGACTTCAACGCCAAGTCCATCCAGTGGGGCTGCCCAACGACGGATAGAAGAGGAGAGCTGCTGGAAGAATGGATTGCGGCCAACGAGCTGAGCGTCCTTAACAGCGGGACAACTGCCACATGTGTTCGGGCCCAGGGAAGTTCCATAGTGGATATCTCCCTGGCGAGCCCGACATTGTTTCGCCGTGTCGTCGATTGGCGGGTGTTGGAGGGGGAGGAAACATTGTCGGACCATCGATATATACGGTTCGACATCTCTCCCCTCCAGTCAAGATCATCAGGTAGGGCCACCACAATGCAGCACGTCCTTGGGCCAAGGTGGGCCTTGAAGAAGATGGACCGGGAAGCGTTGGTCCTCGCGGCTATGGTGGAAGACTGGTCGCCGGCTCCGGAAGATCCTGAAACAGAGCAAGAAGTGGAATGGTTCCGGGATGCCATGGCGCGCGTGTGCGACGCGTCGATGCCGCGCGTCACGAAACTCCCGGACCGGAAGCAAATCTATTGGTGGTCTGCGGATCTGGCGCGACTACGTGAGGCCTGCGTTTCGGCCAGACGGAGACTCGGCCACCATCGGCGTCGCCTCGTCCGGAATCATCAGCCGATTGGACAGAGTGCGGAAGAGCAGGTGCTATTAGAAGCGTACCGCAGCGCCAAATTGGCGCTAAGAATAGCCATCGCCGAAGCGAAGGAGAGGGCGTGGGAGGAGTTCCTAGCGACTCTGGACCGGGACCCCTGGGGCAAGCCCTACAAGCTGGTGATGAGCAGGCTGCGTCCCTGGGCCCCACCTCTCACCACGCAAATGGAGACGGAGCTGCTGGAGCGAGTTATCGTCGCGTTGTTTCCCACGCCGGACGTGGATTTTCAGCCGCCGGAGATGGGAAGAGTCGCAGAACAGGAGGAGAATGCCGTCGTGCCTGAGGTTTCGGAGGAGGAGCTGTCCGCGGCCATTGACAGGCTGCAGGCCAAGAACACGGCCCCCGGCCTTGATGGTGTCCCCGGTAGGGCATTAGTGCTGGCCCTGAAGAACGGAGGCCTGGGGAGCAGATTTCAAGAGCTCCTCACGGCGTGCATGAGGGCTGGAAAGTTTCCGGCCCCTTGGAAAGAAGGGAAGTTGGTGCTGCTTCGGAAGCCCGGTCGCCCAGTGGACTCGCCCTCGGCGTACCGGCCAATCGTGCTGCTCGACGAGGCGGGCAAGCTCTTTGAGCGCGTCATCGCAACCCGCCTTGTCGAGCACCTTGATTGCGTCGGTCCGAATTTGTCGGATCGGCAGTTCGGTTTCCGGCGAGCCAGGTCGACCATTGATGCGATCTCGGGGGTGAAGAAGTCGGCGGAGGAGGCGGTGACATCGGGTGGGGTGATGTTGGCAGTGTCGCTCGACATTGCTAACGCCTTCAACACCTTGCCCCACACTACCATACGGGAGGCCCTGAGGTATTTCCAGTTCCCGCTGTACCTTCAGCGGTTGATACTGGACTACCTCAGGGACAGGTCGGTTAGGTTCCCGACGAAGGACGGTGAAGGCGCCTGTCCTGTCCTGGCCGGTGTTCCGCAGGGGTCGGTCTTGGGCCCACTCCTGTGGAATATCGGTTACGACTGGGCGATTAGGGGTGCCACTCTTCGCGGCGTTGGCATCGTCTGTTACGCCGACGACACGTTAGTCACAGCTCGGGGCGATAACTTTAGAGAGGCGAAAATATTGGTCACAGCGGGCACAGCTGCGGTAGTCAGCCGCATCCGGCAGCTGGGTTTGAAGGTGGCGTTAGAGAAGTCGGAGGCCCTGTGTTTCCACGGGCCCAGGAGGGCTCCAGCATCGGGGTCAGAAATTATCGTCGGCGGTGTGTCCATCAATATCGGACGCACCATGAAGTACCTCGGCCTTGTTTTGGATGGCCGATGGAAGTTTGGTGAGCATTTCGCTCAACTGGCTCCCAAATTGGTGGCCACAGCAGGAGCTCTGGCGCGTCTGATGCCGAACTTAGGCGGTCCAAAGTCTGGTTGTCGGCGGTTGTTCGCGGGTGTTGTACGCTCCATGGCGTTGTACGGGGCCCCTATTTGGGCCGATAGACTGTGCAGGGAGAGTAGGGCTGTGCTGCGCAGAACACAGCGCATAGTGGCACGTAGGGTTGCGCGGGCCTATTTTTCAGTTTCCCTGGAGGCGGCATGCGCTCTGGCGGGCACCCCTCCCTGGGAGTTGGAGGCGGGCATGCTGGCTGAGGTTTACGCGAACGTCGCGGAGGCCAAAAGCCAGGGTGCCGCTCCACCCCTGGAGGACGTCGCACGCTGGAGGAGAGAGGCCGCAGAGGAGATGTGGCAGAACTGGGAGGAGAGGTTGGAGAGCCCGAGCGCTGGTCATCGCACTGTTGGTGCATTGCTTCCAGTGCTCAGGCAATGGCACGACCGCAAATGGGGCGCGCTCACCTTCCACCTTGTGCAGGTACTTTCGGGGCACGGTTGCTTCGGGAGATACCTGTTCAAGGTGCCGAAGAGAGAGCCGTCCCCAGTATGTCATCACTGCGGGGCATCGGAGGACACGGCCGATCACACCTTGGCCGTGTGCAGTGCATGGGCGGCGGAACGGACCAGGCTCGAATTGGTCATCGGATCGGACCTGTCGCTGCCAGCGGTCATCCGCGAGATGGTCAGCAGCGAGGTAAGTTGGAGGGCCATGACGGCCTTCTGCAAGACCGTCATGGCGAAGAAAGAGGAGGCCGAACGGGTGAGGGAGTCCACAACGAACAACCCCATCCGTCGGAAGCGTGCAGGACGGCGGCGCGCAAATTTTAGCCGTGCTCCGTGATATATATTTTTGGTGTGATATTTTAATTTTAAATGTGTTTTTATGTTTTTAATTAATTTATTTGTATTTTTGTGTTGGTTATTGGGGACTTTTGTCCCCAAAGTTGTTGTTGTTGTATATTTATATTTAGTCTTTGTTATGTTTACTTTTACTATTTATATTTATACTATTTTGTGTTGGTTATTGGGGACTTTTGTCCCCAAAGTTGTTGTTGTTGTATATTTATATTTAGTCTTTGTTATGTTTACTTTTACTATTTATATTTATACTATTTTGTGTTGGTTATTGGGGACTTTTGTCCCCAAAGTTGTTGTTGTTGGTATTTTATATTTATATTTAGTTTTTGTTTTGTTATCTTTACTTTTACTTTTACTATTTATATTTATAAAATTATTTATGGTGGTTATTGGGGACTTTTGTCCTCAAAGTTGTTGTGGTGCTTTTGTTTTATTTTTATTTCCTTGGTGTTGTCCCAGGATTGCAAAGTTGTTGTTGTGATGGGGTTGGTGCTCTTTACACACCATCCCCATCGACCTAGAGATGGGTCCTTTAAGTAGGACAGACGCCTGCGGAGGGTAGGGGATAAGGCTCTGCTGTCGCTCCTCCCTCTGCAACCGAGATGGCGGCAAACGGTGGGGTTGTTTACTGGGTAGGCCTGCCCCTTCTGGGCAGGAGAGCCCCAGACAGCCCGCATAGCGGAAGCGTGCAATTTAATGCATTTTTCCCCACCTAAAAAAAAAAAAAAAAAAAAAAAAAGGTTAGGTTAGGTTAGGTTAGGTTAGGTTAGGTTAGGTTAGGTTAGGTTAGGTTAGGTTAGGTTAGGTTAGGTTAGGTTAGGTTAGGTTAGGTTAGGTTAGGTTAGGTTAGGTTAGGTTCTGGCCGTGTGCAGTGCATGGGCGGTGGAGCGGGCCAGGCTCGAGGCGGTCATCGGACCGGACCTGTCGCTGCCGGCGGTCGTCAGCGCGATGGTCGACAGCGAGGCGAGTTGGAGGGCCATGACGGCCTTCTGCAAGGCCGTCATGGCGAAGAAGGAGGAGGCCGAACGGATGAGGGAGTCCACAACGGACAACCCCATCCGTCGGAAGCGTGTAGGACGGCGGCGCACGAACTTTAGCCGCGCTGCTGTGTGATATATAAAACTGTGATAATTTAATTGTAAATGTGTGTCTTTTCTATGTTTATAATTAATTTATTTATATTTGTGATGGGTTTTTGGGGACTTTTGTCCCCAAAGTTGTTGTTGTTTTATTTTGTTATATATTTTTTGTGGTGGTTATTGGGGACTTTTGTCCCCAAAGTTGTTGTTGTGCATTTTATATTTATATTTAGTTATGTTTTGTTATTTATTATTTATTTACTTTACATTTACTAATTATATTTATAAAATAATTTTATGGTGGTTATTGGGGACTATTGTCCCCAAAGTTGTTGTTGTTTTTGTTTTATTTTATTTTCTTGGTGTTGTCCCAGGATTGCAAAGTTGTTGTTGTGATGGGGTTGGTGCTCTTTACACACCATCCCCATCGACCTAGAGATGGGTCCTTTAAATAGGACAGACGCCTGCGGAGGGTAGGGGATAAGGCTCTGCTGTCGCTCCTCCCTCTGCAACCGAGATGGCGGCAAACGGTGGGGTTGTTTACTGGGTAGGCCTGCCCCTTCTGGGCAGGAGAGCCCCAGACAGCCCGCATAGCGGAAGCGTGCAATTCAATGCATTTTTCCCCACCTAAAAAAAAAAAAAAAAAAAAAAAAAAAAAGGTTAGGTTAGGTTAGGTTAGGTTAGGTTAGGTTAGGTTAGGTTAGGTTAGGTTAGGTTAGGTTAGGTTAGGTTAGGTTAGGTTAGGTTAGGTTAGGTTAGGTTAGGTTAGGTTAGGTTAGGTTAGGTTAGGTTAGGTTAGGTTAGGTTAGGTTAGGTTAGGTTAGGTTAGGTTAGGTTAGGTTAGGTTAGGTTAGGTTAGGTTAGGTTAGGTTAGGTTAGGTTAGGTTAGGTTAGGTTAGGTTAGGTTAGGTTAGGTTAGGTTAGGTTAGGTTAGGTTAGGTTAGGTTAGGTTAGGTTAGGTTAGGTTAGGTTAGGTTAGGTTAGGTTAGGTTAGGTTAGGTTTCCGTGGCGGGGCCAATACCGCTATCGGACGCGTCCCCGGGTTGCGGATTGGGGGATGCCTCCCAGATATGGGGGGTAGCGGCTTCGGCCGTCGCGGACAGCCATTGGCAACGGTGTGGCTGCCTGCCTATCTCAGGGCGGGCATTGCAGGGCCACACCAACCCGTAAGCCCACTCTGCGTGGGCCCGGGGGCTGGACGTATGGGGCTTGCTCTGTGCGCCTGGCTGCGAGGAAGAAAACCTCTCTAAAAAATTACCCTGGGGTGGGCCCTTCCAAGGGTCTGCTGGGACGGTGGACTCCTCTCCTCCCCTCTGCTTACAGAGGCGTCGAACGAGAGCGAGCTCAGCGTTTTGCGGGCGACGGACCAGGGGTTGTGAACCCCCCCGTTCGGCCGCGTACGGCGAGATGTTGTGCGTAGAGGCGACGGATTTGGGGTTGCGAACCCCCCCGTTCGGCTCTACGGGATTGGTTGGAGTTCTAGCTCCTTCGCGCGGCGGTGGGTCCAATCGGGCCTGTCGTCGGGCAACCCGTTTCCCGCACTGAGCGGACCGGGGGCTCGGCACATGGAGTGTCGGACCAAGTGGAAGAAAACCACAATAAAAAATCACCCCAACCCCAAGGTGGTGGTAACGCGCCGAAGGGGTGCATGGCCGGAGGGTGTCCGGTCCCTAGCGACCAACCATGGGAGTCATCCCTTAAATGACAAAAAATGGAATTTGGTGCTAAAAACATAACTCCCCAAGGGGTAGAAATCCCCCCCGTAGGACCACGTAAGGTGGCTGCGGGCAGCCGTTCGTGTTTGGGGTCGGCTCCACCAAGTTCCACCTCGTCGCTCAGCGACGCACAATGCGAACCCGTTGAGAGCGGGCGCCAGACGGTATCCGGGCCGGCTGGTGTTAAATTGGCTACCGAGGCGTATGTAGGCGTCATGGACGCAGGAAATGCGGATGTGCCGGCAGCTGCCGAGGATCCCGCAAGGATCAGACGAGATCGGTCTAGGCACCGGTCAGGGAGTGAAAGGGACAGATCCCACTCACGGGAGTCTGTCTCATCAGAGACCAGCAGAGGGTTGCAGCTGTCATTCCCGAAACCGGACAAGCTGCGACCCAAGAAGACGTCGAGGCCGTCGGCCGCGGAGGAAAGCGACAGCGCCATGTCAGCCGCCGCCTCCGACAGCGACGCACCGCGGGCACCTAAGCGCAAGGTGCAGCGGCAACAGGAAGGGACTCGGAAGAGGTGGGCCGACGAGAATGGTTTGCCCCGGATCACCTCCGACATCGGGGCCGACATGCTGGCCTGCCTCTCGGACGTGGAGAAGACGACAGAGAGGCCCAAGAGCTCGAGGGCGGAGGTCGTCAAATCGGTGCGGACGGCAATCGACACCTTGAAGGCGGGCACGGCCGAGCTCTGCGAGCGGGCCGAGAAGCGGGACAGGGAGAACGCGGACTTCCTGTCCCAGGTCGAGCAATTGTCCTCGCGGCTCCTAGACCTGGCGAGCGAGGTCGAGCGGCTCAAGGCCGAAAACCGGGCCATGAAGGAAAGGCTCGAGGGGCCGGGTCCGGGCCCGCCGCAGACGCCGCAGACGTCCAGAGAGCGGCCCAGCAAAGGGAAAGGTAGGGGAGAGAGGCCCACCTCAGACGCGCGAACGCACCCGGCCGGGCCAACCACCTCGGGAACGGTCCCGCCGTCTGCCCCTCCGCCCCAAGAGTTGCCGACCTGGGAGAGCATCTCTGTCGTCCTGGAACGGGAGTTTGCCCGTTTCCAGGGCGACATGATGAGTCGCCTCTTCCCAGAAATGGGAAGGAGACCCCCGTTGGCCCACGAGGCAAGGGCGGAGACTGCCCCCACCACGCCACCGGCCACGACGAGCAAGGGGGGGAAAAAGAAAAAAAAAAAGAAGGAGAAGAAGAAGAGCCAGAGGGCGGCTGTCCCGCCGGCGGCTGCTGTGCCGCTAGCGGCCCCGAACCCAGCCCCAGCGCCGGCTCCCCAAAACTCCTCGTGGGCGGTAGTGGCGGCGCGCCGCCGTCCCGCTGCCCCGAAGAAGGTGGCGACCCCGGCACCGGCCCCAAAAATACGGGTGGTCGACCCCGGCCCCAGGAGGGTACCTAAACCGCCCGCATGTGCGGCGGTGGTGGTCACGGTGCCCCCGGATGCCGAGACGACGTACGCCGCGGTGATGGAGTCCGCCAAGTCAAACATTAGGCTGGCGGACCTGGGGATCACCGCAGGCGTGCGCACCAGGCGGGCGGTCACGGGAGCCCTCCTCCTCGAGGTCCCCGGCCCGGAGAGCGTCGCCAAAGCCGACGCCCTTGCGGAGCGGATGAGGGAGGTCCTCGTCGGCACGGGCGCGAAAATCTCGCGTCCGTGCAAGATGGGGGACCTGCGGGTAATGGACCTCGACGAGTCCATTACCCAGGCGGACGTGGCGGCAGCTATTGCCGCGGCTGGTGGCTGCTCCCCCGGCGACGTAAAAGTCGGGGAGATACGCGCCGGCAGTGCCCGCCTTGGGACTGCGTGGGCGAGATGTCCGCTCAGCGCCATCAGGAAACTGGTGTCTGGGCGGATACTCATCGGGTGGACCTCCGCTAGGGTCGAGGCGCTGGTGGCACGACCACTTCAGTGCTACCAGTGCCTCGAAAAGGGGCACGTGAGGGCCAAATGCCCCATGCCAGCGAGCGACAGGGGCACTCGCTGCTACAGGTGTGGAGAGTCGGGGCACGTTGCCCGTCTCTGCACCGCGAGTGCTCCGCGCTGCCCGGTCTGTTCAGACCTGGGCAGACCGGCGGGTCACAGGATGGGGAGTAAACAGTGCTCCCCTCCCAAAAAGAAAAAGTCGGCGGGGACAAATGACCAACCCCCCGCCCCGGCCCGGGGACGAGGTGATACCATGGAAACGTGATAGGGGTCCATGGTAAGGTTCTGCAGGGCAACCTCAACCACTGCCGCGCAGCGCAAGACCTGCTTACGCAGACGCTCGCGGAGGTTGGGGTTGCAATAGCGGTTGTGGCCGAGCCCTACTCTGTCCCGAACCACCCGCGATGGTTCGGGGACGACCTGGGCTTAGTGGCCATTCACTGGTCAGGGGACAGGCCGCACTGCAGACCCCTCGCCCGGGGACCGGGGTTCGTGGCCGTGGAATGGGGCTCCACGGCCGTCATCGGCTGTTACGTCTCCCCGAACTGCGGCCTCGCCGCATTCGAGGCATTCCTGGACGGGCTGGCGAACTGTGTTCGTGGTTGCGCCCCCCGTCCCGTCTTTGTCCTGGGTGACTTTAACGCCCACTCACAAGTGTGGGGCGACACCCGGGACGACGTAAGAGGGGAGACACTCCTGGAGTGGACGGCGGGACTGGACCTCCGTCTCTTAAACCGGGGTTCGGTCAGCACCTGCGTGCGGTGGCAGGGGGAGTCGATCGTGGACCTTTCATGGGCGACTCCTTCTGCGCACCACATGGTGTCGGGTTGGAGGGTCGCGGAGGAGGTGGTCACTTTATCTGACCACCGACACATCGTATTCGACGTGTCACTCCGCCACCCTTCCCGAACGCTCCAGGAGGACAGCCGTCCGCGACGTTGGTCCATCAAGCGGCTGGACCGAGACATGGCCCTAGCCGCCGCCCACGTCGCGGACTGGTCGGAGGAGGAGGAAGGGCACGTCATGCCCGATCTTGACGCGCAGGCGGCCTGGCTCCGGGAGGCATTGACGGCGATTTGCGACGCGTCAATGCCCCGAGTCAGGCCGCCCCGACGGAGCTCTGCGTACTGGTGGAATGAGGAGATCGCGCGGCTCAGGAGAGTCGTTATAGCCGCGCGCCGCCAGTACCTCAGAGCCCGAAGAAGACGGCAAGCCTCAGTCGAAGACGTCCTGAGCGCCAGGCGCGCTTACGGAGCCGCATCCAAGGCGATCGGCATCGCTATCGCCGACGCCAAGGCGCGGTCCTGGCTCGAGCTCCTGGAGGGACTGGAGGGTGACCCATGGGGGCGCCCGTACAAAATGGTACTGGGCAAACTCAGACCGTGGGTTCCTCCCCTGACGGAGATCCTGGACCCCGAGTTCGTGGGGAGGGTGATGGATACACTCTTCCCAAGGGTCCAGGACAGTCCCTCCCAAGTTCCGTCGCCCGCGCCGTGGTCGGACGAACTGGGGGTGACGGAGGACGAGCTCGCCGGGGCCGTGAGGCGGCTCACAGCGCGCAGCACCGCACCGGGCCCAGACGGGGTCCCGGGCAAGGTGCTGGCGTTGGCGCTCAGGACGTTGGGGAACAGGGTGAGGCAGCTCTTTACAAGCTGCCTCAGAGAGGGGGTGTTCCCTTCGGACTGGAAGTCAGCCAGGCTGGTGCTGTTGAGGAAGGAGGGAAGGACCGAGGATGTTCCGTCGTCGTTCCGCCCGATCTGCTTGCTGAACGAGGCGGGGAAGCTCTTCGAGAGGGTAATCTCCTCCCGTATCAGCGAGCACCTGTCGCGCGTGGGTCCCGACCTGTCGGACTGCCAGTTTGGATTCCGGCGGGGGCGGTCGACGCTGGACGCTGTTCAGCGTGTTCGGTCTCTGTCGGAATCCGCAGTCCGAGCGGGGGGGGTGGCTTTGGCGGTGTCGCTCGACATCGTCAACGCTTTTGGCACCCTTCCCTGGCAGGCCATTAGGGAGGCACTCGAGCACCACGATTTGCCTCCCTACCTGCGGGCCGTGGTCGGGAACTATCTGCGCGACAGGAGTATTTTGATCGGTGGTCGGAACGGGACGGAACGGGAGAGGGGGGTCGAGTGCGGGGTTCCACAGGGGTCGGTCCTGGGACCCCTGCTATGGAACCTCGCATACGATGCGGTCCTTCGCACCAGCCTTCCTCCCGACGTGAGTGTCGTCTGCTATGCTGACGACACCCTCGTCGTGACGACTGGGGCTGACTTCGAGCCAACGCTCAGGCTTGCCGAACTGGGGGTGGCATGTGTCGTGCGGGCAATCCGCCGGCTGGGTCTGGAGATAGCGCCCAACAAGACCGAGGCGCTATGGTTCCACGGCTTGCCCAGGTGCCGGGAACCACCCAGCCGCCGGATTCGGGTAGGTGACGCGGAGGTCCAGGTGGGGCCGAATATCAAGTACCTCGGCCTCACCTTGGACAGCAGGTGGAGCTTCGAAGAGCATTTCGTGCGGTTGGTCCCCCGAGTCAAGAGGGTGGCCGGCTCTTTACACCGGCTGCTCCCCAACTTGGGGGGACCAGGGGATGTAGTTCGCCGTCTCTACGCGGGCGTCGTACGGTCCGTGGCCTTGTATGGGGCCCCCGTGTGGTCGCGAGACTGCTCGAGGTCCCCCCGCTGCCGGGCTCTGCTCCGGAGCATGCAGCGGACAATGGCCATACGGATCGTGCGGGGCTACCGCACCATCTCGTTTGAGGCGGCGACGGTTCTGGGGCGCTCCCCTCCCTTCGAAATCCTTGCCGGCATGTACGCGGCGATGTACGCGCGGCGTGCTGGCGGCGAGGGGGGAGAGGGGGGGAGTCCCCCAGAACCAGCGCACGGAATGACCAGGCGGGAGATGCTCCGACGGGCTGAGGGGGATTGGCGCGCACAGCTGGAGTCAACGGGCTGTGCGCGCCAGCGCGCCGTCGGAGCGATTCTCCCGCACTTCGAAGCTTGGCTCCGCGGGAAGGGGGAAGTCACCTACCGACTGACTCAGATACTCACCGGGCACGGCTGCTTCGGTGAGTATCTGAGTCGGATAGGACGGGAGGATACGGCACATTGCCACCATTGCGCATTCGACCTGGACTCGGCCCAGCATACGCTGGCGGACTGCCCCTCTTGGGCCTCCGAACGCCGAGTCCTGGTCGACGAGATCGGGCATGATCTGTCCCCGCCAGCATTGATTGCGGCAATGCTGGCGGATGAGGGAGGTTGGAGGGCTGTGGTCTCCTTCTGTGAAGCCGTCATGCTCCAGAAGGAGGCCGCCGAGCGGGATCGGGAGATGGCCGATCCCGCTCGAAGACGGCGGCGACGGGTCAGGTAGAGTCGACCCGTTGCGCCGCCGCGGGTCGCGGAGGCGACCCGGGAGGGATGACACCCCCGCCATGGCCGGGGGGTGTCGTCGAGATGTGTGCGACACCGCAGCAGGCGCCGCCGCTCTTTACACGGCGACGCCTCGTCTCCGGTGTCACGGGGATGGGCTCCCCCCCTTCTTTTGGGGGAGCGTAGGCCGAGGGGACCCCAGTTGCGACACTCGATCCTGGGGCCCCTCCTAAGCCTGAGGGCGGCCATCGCAGGGGTTTTAGTGGGTAGGCCTCTCCCTTCTGGGGAGGAGAGCCCCACATAACCCCGGGACTTTTACACCCCGGGGTATGCAATTTCATGCATTTCCCCTGCGAAACAAAAAAAAAAAAAAAAAAAAAAAAGGTTAGGTTAGGTTAGGTTAGGTTAGGTTAGGTTAGGTTAGGTTAGGTTAGGTTAGGTTAGGTTAGGTTAGGTTAGGTTAGGTTAGGTTAGGTTAGGTTAGGTTAGGTTAGGTTAGGTTAGGTTAGGTTAGGTTAGGTTAGGTTAGGTTAGGTTAGGTTAGGTTAGGTTAGGTTAGGTTAGGTTAGGTTAGGTTAGGTTAGGTTAGGTTAGGTTAGGTTAGGTTAGGTTAGGTTAGGTTAGGTTAGGTTAGGTTAGGTTAGGTTAGGTTAGGTTAGGTTAGGTTAGGTTAGGTTAGGTTAGGTTAGGTTAGGTTAGGTTAGGTTAGGTTAGGTTAGGTTAGGTTAGGTTAGGTTAGGTTAGGTTAGGTTAGGTTAGGTTAGGTTAGGTTAGGTTAGGTTAGGTTAGGTTAGGTTAGGTTTTTTTTTTTTTTTTTTTGTTTAAGGTCTGCTCGGTTCCCCTGATGTTATTATTCAAGGATTGCAATTTCTATTATGCTCTTTTCCGTTCGTCTATGTTTTTTGGGTTTTTATATTTAAGTGGCTAATGACTTCTTTCTTTGAGTATCTACTTTATTTTATCTTTATTACATGTTCCTTCTATGTATACTTTTCTTTTCCTATCTCTTTCATTTTCAGTCTTATATGTTCTACACAGTGCTTTGGTCTTAAAATCTATTTATATTTCTTATCAATTTGAAAATGTTCTAAAAACTATCTATTTCTATTTTTTATCAATTTTTAATGTGTTCTTAAAATGTACTAAAAATCTACTTTTATATATTATTTACTACAAATTTTGTTTTACACGTTTTATTTATTTCACATTGGTAAGCTAAAACAGTTATGCACAGATAATTTTTTAGCTTATTGGAAATACTTTTGAAATTATTTGCCAAAACAGTTTTATTACGACTATTAATTAGTTAATGTTTATCAATGATTTTAATTTTTTCTTTTTGTTACAGGTCCAGGTTGGAGGTGGATGGTATACAGGCGCTGGATCAGCACGGCGTCTAGGCAGGTAAGCTATTCATTTTCCTCAGCAACAATCGGGATTGCGCCTCGGAACAGCTTCTAACTGTATTGCACTTTTGCTCGTGCTAATGCCTCCCATCTCTGTCTCGTTGGGCAGACAGTGCTATAAGCGTCGTGGTCAAGGTTTTTCTCCAATTTAGCGGCCACACAGTTGCAGCACTTGGGTGGCGCTGCTGCCAGCCAGTCTGCGCACTGGTTTCTGGTGTGCTCGCCACCACAATGTGTGCACTTGGGCGAGGAGTTAACGCAAAAGCGTCTACCATGACCAAACGCTAAACATAACGAGCACTGAACGAGTGGTGTTTGATCCTCCACTCTGACACGCTGCATGTCTATATAGACCGTGCCCTGTTGTGTCAGCCTACTATAAAGCTGTGGAGAGACCCTAAGGACCACGTGACAAAGGAGAGGGTTGCGGGCTCTTCTCCGGTACTTGAGATCAACGCGGTTTTGCTCCTCTTCGAGGTCATGAAATACCGCCCGGTTTTGGTTCCTCAATGATGTTATCACCTCCGCATCTGTGTGGCTTGTGATAACACCCTTGAGGATAACCATCGGGTCTTGGTTTTTCATGACCTCGAATTTGAGCGATCCCGCGGCACCCCTCAGTCTCTCCTTCACCTTGTCACGTTCCTCTATCGTGCGGCAACCCAGCATCACCTTTTTGTCCTTTATTTTCCTGACGCGCTCCACGGTGACCCAGCCGTCTTTGGCGTTAACCGCTTCACGCACCTGTTTGAGGACCTCATCCCCAGAGGCGCTGTCGTCCGTGGACTCCACCAAGATGGAGTGCAGTGCGACGGACGTCTGAGCTGCGCTCTGGGGAGAGGTTGCGGTCACCGTAGCGTACGTGGGCTGGGACTGGTGTGCTTCGTGCTGGGTTGATAGGGTCTCTCTCAGTTTAGTCAGTTCTTCATTAGCCTTGTCAATCTTTTTACTCTGGTCCTGGATCAGAGCTATTATTTCGTCACTCTTATTGCTTTGCAAGCAATCCTGAACAGGAGGTGGTGCCTCCTCTGATGGCCCCCGAGCTGCAGCCTCCTGGGTGCCAGGTGGAACAGTGTGCCGACACGCCTCCTTCACCAGGGCATACAGTTCCTCCACCGCCAAGGTGAGCCCGGCCTTCAAGTCTCTACGCAAATTGCCAGACTCACTAATGTGAGTCTTGGCCCTTTGCAAGATCTTTCTGGCCTGGCCCACCCTGTCGGTGGATTTCACTGTGTCAGTGCTCAGCCCTGGTGAAACTACAAACGTCTCCGAAGAGACTCTGCGTGCGGCGGCGGCAGATTTGACCAGCCTGGTCTTTGCTTTAATTGGGGCTGCAGGTGGCTTGGCGTGGGCGTGCGCGGTCGATGCGCACGGCCTGGAGTCGAGGCACTCCCACTCTCCGATGCTACGTCTCACCTTCGAGACGTATGCCGGAGAGAGGGAGGAACGAGAAGGTCCCGCCTTCTCGCTGCTCGACTCCATTTCGGGGGCCTGTGCGCCAGTCCTCTTCACTGGGGTGTGCGCAACAAACATTTTGGGGGACGAACAACTTAAAACAACGTCAAAAGATAAAAAATAAAAAGGTTCAAAAGAATCCTGTCACTTAAACTAAGAAATATGGTCAAAAAACCGATATTTCATATAAAAGACCCCAACGCGTTAATGCCCAACCACTCTAGGGCACCTGGGTAGTGAAATAAGGGTGGGTGGGCGGGCCGAATTTTAAATTCGGTTTGTCGTAGGAGGGTGGGCGAGGTGTCAGGAGAGAGGTCTCGCCGAGCCCTATTTAACAGTGCAAAAAGCACGCCTAGTCCGGTACAAAAAATGTCTAGAAAAAATTAAAAACTGAAAATTCGAGAAATAATTTGGAAAAATCTGAAAGAAACAGTGGAACTATGGCACGGAGCGCGCCGAAAACTACGTAGACGGGGTCCCGCGACCTAGTCCCTTGATATACACTGAAAGAATTTTGAAAAACAGCCGAAATTACGTCAATACAAATTTTTTAAGAAATTTTTCTAAGTCCAAAATTGAAAATTCTTTAAAAATCGAAAAATAGGGGTAGATTTTGAGAAATTTGGGGGTGGGCGTGTGTATTCTTGCACCCTTGAGCGTGTATAAAGCGCTCAAGAACCTACAATAAAAAACAAAAATTTGGGGCGACTTTTTCTAAAATTTTGTTGAAATATTTCAGGGTTAGGTTAGGTTAGGTTAGGTTAGGTTAGGTTAGGTTAGGTTAGGTTAGGTTAGGTTAGGTTAGGTTAGGTTAGGTTAGGTTAGGTTAGGTTAGGTTAGGTTAGGTTAGGTTAGGTTAGGTTAGGTTAGGTTAGGTTAGGTTAGGTTAGGTTAGGTTAGGTTAGGTTAGGTTAGGTTAGGTTAGGTTAGGTTAGGTTAGGTTAGGTTAGGTTAGGTTAGGTTAGGTTAGGTTAGGTTAGGTTAGGTTAGGTTAGGTTAGGTTAGGTTAGGTTAGGTTAGGTTAGGTTAGGTTAGGTTAGGTTAGGTTAGGTTAGGTTAGGTTAGGTTAGGTTAGGTTAGGTTAGGTTAGGTTAGGTTAGGTTAGGTTAGGTTAGGTTAGGTTAGGTTAGGTTAGGTTAGGTTAGGTTAGGTTAGGTTAGGTTAGGTTAGGTTAGGTTAGGTTAGGTTAGGTTAGGTTAGGTTAGGTTAGGTTAGGTTAGGTTAGGTTAGGTTAGGTTAGGTTAGGTTAGGTTAGGTTAGGTTAGGTTAGGTTAGGTTAGGTTAGGTTAGGTTAGGTTAGGTTAGGTTAGGTTAGGTTAGGTTAGGTTAGGTTAGGTTAGGTTAGGTTAGGTTAGGTTAGGTTAGGTTAGGTTAGGTTAGGTTAGGTTAGGTTAGGTTAGGTTAGGTTAGGTTAGGTTAGGTTAGGTTAGGTTAGGTTAGGTTAGGTTAGGTTAGGTTAGGTTAGGTTAGGTTAGGTTAGGTTAGGTTAGGTTAGGTTAGGTTAGGTTAGGTTAGGTTAGGTTAGGTTAGGTTAGGTTAGGTTAGGTTAGGTTAGGTTAGGTTAGGTTAGGTTAGGTTAGGTTAGGTTAGGTTAGGTTAGGTTAGGTTAGGTTAGGTTAGGTTAGGTTAGGTTAGGTTAGGTTAGGTTAGGTTAGGTTAGGTTAGGTTAGGTTAGGTTAGGTTAGGTTAGGTTAGGTTAGGTTAGGTTAGGTTAGGTTAGGTTAGGTTAGGTTAGGTTAGGTTAGGTTAGGTTAGGTTAGGTTAGGTTAGGTTAGGTTAGGTTAGGTTAGGTTAGGTTAGGTTAGGTTAGGTTAGGTTAGGTTAGGTTAGGTTAGGTTAGGTTAGGTTTTTTTTTTTTTTTTTTTTTTTTTTTTTTTAATTGTATACTCTTTAAGAGTATACTTCTTCGACCTCTGACATAATCAGAGACTTTGTTTACGGTACTAACATTATTTGCGTGCATATTTTTAATTCTATAATTTTAAAATTAGTGGGTTTGTTTTAATCAATATATTTACAATTATTTGTTAAGCATTTGAGTTTCTTCTTAATTTAATGTTATTTACAAGTTTAATTTTGTCTTATTCTATTCTTTATACACTATATATTTACAACAATTTTTATTTATTACAAGTAGAAATTTACAATTAGTCTAGTTTTCAACCGTAGTGCTTAATGTTTTATTACTATCCATATATATCTTTAGTTTATTTATTTTGTAACTTAGTGTATAGTTATTTACAATTACAATTATATCTGTACTGTTAATTTTATTTTTCTAACTTAAACTTTTTTTTTTTTTTTTTTTTTTTTTTTTTTTTTTTTTTTTTTTTTTTTCTCATATAAAAGATATTGTAGACATATTAAAGAACTTATTTTACTTCTTCCTATGGTACACTATGTGGTAATCTTATAGTAATAAAATCTTATAATCTAATCTAACTATATAATACAGTGCCACTATTTGGTTTTATTCCTGGAGACTACCGCGCTCAAGACTACCGCGCTCACTACTCGAGCACAGTAGTCCAGGAACACTTTTTGGGTAGCTTTTCCCATGGTCAAATCCGATATTGTCGCTACAGATAGGTTAATACCCAACTCCTCCTCCAAGCAGTGACGCTCCGAGGAGAAAGTTGGGCAATCAACTAAGATGTGGGGGATCGTCTCCTCCTCCACAGGGTCGCAGATGCACGATGGGCTATCTTTGAGGTGGAATCTGTGGAGGTATTGACTAAATCCCCCGTGGCCAGTCATGAGTTGAGTAGTTATACCGTTCGGTCTGAGACTCTTTTGAAGTTGGAAAGCGTCGTACACATTTTTTAGGAAGAGTTTAGTAGTTTCAGCGGTTGTGCCATTTGTGTATCGTAAGTTCCACTTTTCTACTGTTTGGTCTCTTAGCAGTCTTTTGATGTAAGACACTGGGCATAGGTCGTATTCTGGTTTGCGCTTGGACTTTAGCGCCGCCTCTTTCGCCAGTTCGTCCGCCCGCTCGTTCCCTAGCAACCCGGCGTGTGCTTTTATCCAATAGAATTGGATGGCCTTGTGGGATGTTATAGCTGCTAGGGATGAACGGGACTCGACCGCGAGCGGATGGGGAGCCCAGGGGTTTGCCAAGGTCTCAAGCGCAGATTTGGAGTCAGAATAAATGCCGACCGTCTCGGCTCTGGAGCTGGCAGCCTCTCGGATAGCACGGTGTAACGCCAGCATTTCTGCTTGGTACACCGTGCTATAGGCTGGGAGAGACAGCTTGATGGACTTTGTCTCTCCTTCTTCATTCCAGATGGACAACGCGGCACCCACTTTGTCGTCGATCTTGCTTCCGTCCGTATATATGTATAGTTCATGCGTTCTGCTTTCCATCAGTTCCTGTTGGTTGTTTATTTTCTGGAAAGTGATGTTGGTTGATTTCGCTGGGTGGGGGAGCTCAGCAAATCCCACTGGACGCTCGATCTCGCGGCCCCGCATCAGGTCCCGGGATAAACCTCTCTTGGCCGTATATAGCTGGGCGGCCTCTGCGATCCTTAGGTCGAGAGGTAATATCCCGGAGAGCGCCAATGCGGAGTTGAGTGAGACCGTCCTGTAGGACTTGCAGAGTTTCTGCGCGAAACCCCTTTGAACGGTGTCTAGTTGTTTTTTGGTGCTTATCTTTTCTGCTGCGGTTGCCCATACACTCGCACCGTACAGTACTATTGGCTCAACCGCAGCAGTGTAGATTATGCGTATGACGTCAGAGTTTAGGCCCCAGCTCGACTTTGCAGCCTTTGCTAAGAGCCTATACACATTTAGTGCTTTTTTGCACGTCTCGGATACATGTTTATTAAATGTAAGTTTGTTGTCTATGTGGACACCTAGTAGTTTAATGCACTCCGTAGAGGGAATGGGGACACCGCCCATGTGCAGCGCCGGAGCATCAAACTTTAGCTTTTTGGTTATGGTCATTGCGAAGGTTTTTTGTGCTGCGAAGTTTAGCTTGTGTCTGATGCCCCACCGCCTCACATGGGCGAGTGCAGCGTTCCCTTTTTCCTCAATCTGTGTTGCAGTATTACCCTCGAATGCGAGGACCACATCGTCAGCAAAAGCTTGGCAGAAGTGGCCCTCGTCATTCAGCGATTTCAGGAGAGAGTCTAGCAGAAGATTCCATAAGATGGGACCCCCTATAGAGCCCTGGATGCATCCTTTGTTGGTATTTCTTGAGGTTTCAGCACCCATATATTTAATTTTTATTTTCCTGTCGGTTAGGTAGCTGTCGATTATTCTTCTCAGGTTTAATGGGCACTTCTCTTCTGCCAGTCTTGTACGGATTGCAGGCCACCACGCATTGTCGAAAGCGCCCTCTATATCAAGCGAGACGACAGTTATTATTTTCTTCTGTTCCAGTTTTGCGGAAATGAATTGCTTAAGATTGTAGAGGGCGTCTTCCGTACTGCGCTGCGGCATGAATCCGTACTGGCAGTGGCTTATTTTGGGCACCAGATGCCATTTGATCCGGGTTATTATGAGTTTTTCCAAGATCTTCCCCAACACTGGTAGGAGGCCGATAGGTCTGTAAGATTTAGGAGTAGTGTAGTCCTCCTTCCCAGGTTTGCGAATCACTATCACTGTGGCCTCCTTCCATTGCGTGGGGAAGTGCGCCAACTCTAAGCATTTATTTGCCAGGGCCAGGAAGATTTCCGGGTCTTGGCTAATGGTGTATTTGCAGATATCGGCTGTGAAGCCATCGCTTCCAGGCGCCTTTTTGGGGTTGAAGGTGCTTACAGCAGTCTCCAACTCCAACAAGGTGAAGGGTGGATCGGGGTTCTCTTCAGTTTGCGCCAAATTTACCATGTTAGCCTCTTCTCTCATCCTCAGGTGTTCGTCAGAGTCGGATTCGACGTTGTCAGGTGGATAAAATGTTGAGGCTAAGAGTTCGGCTGACCCGGTTGAATCAAGCGTTACACCGTCTTTCGTGAGAGGAAGGTCTTCTTCTCTCTTATTTGTGCGTCTTATTATCCGGTATATTCCGTCCCACACGCCTTCCTTTTCCTGTCTGGTGCAAAAATCTTTCCAGCTAGATGTTTGAGCGTTTTTGACTTTCAACTCATATTCTTCTTTCTGTTTCAGGTACTCGGCGACGACGGCGGGTCGGCGGATCGGAGCGGCACATCGGATGCGGCGTTTCTTCGTGGCGACTTCTTTCTTCAGGGCGTCGAGTTCATCGTTCCACCAAGGTAATTTTATTTTAGTATTTTTACTTTTAAGTTTGGGAATGCTCTTTTGGCATGCTTCTGTTATATTGTTTATGTATTTAATTATTACTTTCTCTAAGTCTATTTTGTTTGTTATGTTGCTAATTGCTTCTTTATTTAAATTGTTTTCGTTATTTCCAGTACTGATATGTTCTATAAATGCTTCCCAATCTGCTTTTTTATTGTTATATATTCTGGTTGTTCTACTTATGTCTAGACCTTTACTTTTAGTGAGAGATAACTTGAAGATTATAGTGTTGTGGTCTGAACTCGTCACTCCTGTGTCTACGTGCCAGTCTTCTATAAATGCCATTGCATCTTCTGTGCAGCATGTGACGTCGACGAAGCTGGTATACTCCCTATCACCTCGGATAGTGTAGAAGGTTGGGGTGTCTCCTACATTGAGCACATGGAGGCGGAGGTCTTCGATTGTGCCGGAGAGTGCGTCACCTCTGTGATCTATTTGGCCACTTCCCCACCATGTGCTCTTTGCGTTGGAGTCACCACCGAAAATAATCTTGTTTTGGCCCAAGGTTTCCCTGACCTCCTGCAATTTATCCAGATACGGTTCGATAGGTGTATCTGGTTCGAAGTAAAAGGAGACTACTGCCACCTCCCAGGCTTCAGTGCGGATTCCCACCACGACGATGTTGTTGCTGGTGAGTTCCGGGTACTGAATAACGTCCAAGTCGACATCGTGGATTACGATAGCCGCTTTTACAGTCCCTTCTCCAGGACTGGTGCACTGGAAGATGCGGGTGCCGCGGTAGTCCCTCATTCTGCGAATGCTCCCTACATATGGCTCTTGGAGTAGGGAGATTGCAATTTTCCTCTTGCTGGCTTCGAGGATGAGCTCAGATGTTGCTAGCTCTTTGCGTTGCAGGTTGGCTTGGGCGATTGTGTATACGGGTGAACGGGTTGGTGTGCCTGCAGAATTTACCCGTGGCACAACCTTAGCAATACGCTATTTTCGCTCGGGCCAATGCATCCCACTTGCGGCGTATGGAGCAGTCGTTGCTGAAAGCGCTGTGGTCGTGTGACTCCAGCTTTGCTTCCATACAGTTGCAGCACTTGGGTGGGATGCCGGCGAGCCGATTGTTGCACTGGGAGCTCATGTGATTGCCTGCGCAGTGACTGCATTTCTCCTGCGACTCCTTGCAAAAGCGGCGACCGTGACCGTAGCCAAGGCACAGCGAGCACTGTACCAATGGCGACTGGTCGAAAACTTTGACTCGGAGGAGGTCAATGTAGACCTCCTCTTTGTCAAGCATCCTGTTATAGAGCGCCGGAGAAACACGCATGACGACCTGGCACACATGGGGATTTCTTAGTTTCCTGCGGTATTTTATCTCTAGCCTATCGTCGGTTTTGTTGAGGTGGCTGAACAGGTCCTCATTCTGTTTACGTAGCGCCTGGAGGATCTCCTCGTCTTTGAGGACTTGCATCACTCCTTTTAGCGCTACCAGAGGATCCCTGTTTCGCATCTCCTCCACATTCAAGTTTCTCTCTGACATTGCTAGTTTTTGCTGCACACGTTTGGAGTCTTCTTTGGACTTGCAGC
>CAUEGZ010000004.1:67500-75423 GCA_958496325.1 Nomophila noctuella
CTCAGGTTTAATGGGCACTTCTCTTCTGCCAGTCTTGTACGGATTGCAGGCCACCACGCATTGTCGAAAGCGCCCTCTATATCAAGCGAGACGACAGTTATTATTTTCTTCTGTTCCAGTTTTGCGGTAATGTATTGCTTAAGATTGTAGAGGGCGTCTTCCGTACTGCGCTGCGGCATGAATCCGTACTGGCAGTGGCTTATTTTGGGCACCAGATGCCATTTGATCCGGGTTATTATGAGTTTCTCCAAGATCTTCCCCAACACTGGTAGGAGGCCGATAGGTCTGTAAGATTTAGGAGTAGTGTAATCCTCCTTTCCAGGTTTGCGAATCACTATTACCGTGGCCTCCTTCCATTGCGTGGGGAAGTGCGCCAACTCTAAGCATTTATTCGCCAGGGCCAGGAAGATTTCCGGGTCTTGGCTAATGGTGTATTTGCATATATCGGCTGTGAAGCCATCGCTTCCCGGCGCCTTTTTGGGGTTGAAGGTGCTTACAGCAGTCTCCAACTCCAACAAGGTGAAGGGTGGATCGGGGTTCTCTTCAGTTAGCTTCAAATTTACCATGTCAGCCTCTTCTCTCATCTTCAGGTGTTCGTCAGAGTCGGATTCAACGTTGTCGGGTGGATAAAATGTTGAGGCTAAGAGTTCAGCTGACCCGGTAGAATCGAGCGTCACACCGTCTTTCGTGAGAGGAAGGTCTTCTTCTCTCTTATTTGTGCGTCGTATGATCCGATATATACCGTCCCACACGCCTTCCTTTTCCTGTCTGGTACAAAAATCTTTCCAGCTAGATGTTTGAGCGTTTTTGACTTTCATCTCATAGTCTTCTTTCTGTTTCAGGTACTCGGCGACGACGGCGGGTCGGCGAATCGGAGCAGCACATCGGATGCGGCGTTTCTTCGTGGCGACTTCTTTCTTCAGGGCATCGAGTTCATCGTTCCACCAAGGTAATTTTATTTTAGTGTTTTTGCTTTTGAATTTAGGGATGCTCTTTTGACATGCTTCTGTAATATTATTTATGTATTTAGTTATTGTATTCTCTAAGTCTATTTTATTATTTATGTTGCTAATTGCTTCTTTATTTAAATTATTTTTGTTATTTCCAGTATTGATATGTTCTATGAATGCTTCCCAGTCTGCTTTTTTATTATTATATACTCTGGTAGTTCTACTTATATCTAAACCTTTACTTTTAGTGAGAGATAACTTGAAGATTATAGTGTTATGGTCTGAACTCGTCACTCCTGTGTCTACGTGCCAGTCTTGTACAAATGCCATTGCATCTTCTGTGCAGCATGTGACGTCGACGAAGCTGGAGTACTCCCTATCCCCTCGGATGGTGTAGAAGGTCGGGGTGTCTCCTACATTGAGCACATGGAGGCGGAGGTCTTCGATTGTGCCGGAGAGTGCGTCACCTCTGTGATCTATTTGGCCACTTCCCCACCATGTGCTCTTTGCGTTGGAGTCACCACCAAAAATAATCTTGTTTTGGCCCAAGGTTTCCCTGATTTCTTGCAACTTATCCAGATACGGTTCGATAGGTGTATCTGGCTCGAAGTAAAAGGAGACCACTGCCACCTCCCAGGCTTCAGTGCGGATTCCCACCACGACGATGTTGTTGGTGGTGAGTTTCGGGTACTGAATTATGTCTAAGTCGACATCGTGAATTACGATGGCCGCTTTTACAGTCCCTTCTCCAGGACTGGTGCACTGGAAGATGCGGGTGCCGCGGTAGTCCCTCATTCTGCGAATGCTCCCTACATATGGCTCTTGGAGTAGGGAGATTGCAATTTTCCTCTTGCTGGCTTCGAGGATGAGCTCTGATGTTGCTAGCTCTTTACGTTGCAGGTTAGCTTGGGCGATTGTGTATACAGGTGTTCGAGTTGGAGTGCCTGCAGAATTCACCCGTGGCACAACTTTAGCAATACGCTATTTTCGCTCGAGCCAATGCATCCCACTTGCGGCGTATGGAGCAGTCGTTGCTGAATGCGCTGTGGTCGTGCGACTCCAGCTTTGCTTCCATACAGTTGCAGCACTTGGGTGGGATGCCGGCGAGCCGGTTGTTACACTGGGAGCTCATGTGATTGCCTGCGCAGTGGCTGCATTTCTCCTGCGACTCCTTGCAAAAGCGGCGACCGTGACCGTAGCCAAGGCACAGCGAGCACTGCACCAATGGCGACTGGTCGAAAACTTTGACTCGGAGGAGGTCAATGTAGACCTCCTCTTTGTCTAGCATCCTGTTATAAAGCGCCGGAGAAACACGCATGACGACCTGGCACACGTGGGGATTTCTTAATTTTCTGCGGTATTTTATCTCTAGCCTATCGTCGGTTTTGTTGAGGTTGCTGAACAGGTCCTCATTCTGTTTACGTAGCGCCTGGAGGATCTCTTCGTCTTTGAGGACTTGCATCACTCCTTTTAGCGCTATCAGAGGATCTCTGTTTCGCATCTCTTCCACGTTCAAGTTTCTTTCAGACATAGCCAGTTTTTGCTGCACACGTTGGGAGTCTTCTTTGGACTTGCAGCTCAGGATCACCTTTCTGTCCTTCGCTTTGCGGACCCTGTCGACAGTGATCCACCCATCCGTGGCCTTGACAGCTTGGCGAACCCTCTCCAACACTTGTTCACCAGTGTCTTGGTCACTTTTGGACGAGATCACTACTGAGTGGAGTGCGGCGCGCTCCGGCTGATATGCTGCCCTGTTGCCCGATACTGCATTAGCGTAGGACATGCGGGTGTTCGAGACTACATCCTGCGTTTTCTCTAAAGATTTTTTAAGAGTTTCTATTTTTTCGTGACTGTCCTTTATAAGTTTACTATGCTCTTCTATAATTTTTTCCAAATGAGAGGTGTTTATTTGTGTAGTTTCCTGTGTGTTTTGTTGTTTAGTGGTCGATTTGTTTGTTGGGTTCTTTCCCTTATTGCAGCAGTAGTTACCTTCCTGTATTTTATTCTTCTCATTCTCTGCCTCCTTCACAAGTTGGTAAAGCCTATCGACGGCGTTGAACACCTCGTTCTTTATTTCAGTCTTGGTGTTTCGCGACTGATTGAGTTGTGTCTTTGCTTTCACTAGACAGTTTTTCGCCTCCTGTAATCTACTGCATTTTTCCTTTTCAGGTGCAGCGGGAGCAGCGGCTGCAGCGGGTGCAGCGGGTGCGGCGGGTGCGGCGGGCGCGGCGGGCGCGGCGGGCGCGGCGGGTGCGGCGGGCGCGGCGGGTGCGGCGGCGGCGGCAGGTGCAGCAGGTGCGGCGGGCACTGCGAGAGCAGCGGTTGCGGCGGTTGGAACGGATGCCGCGGCCGCAGCAGGCGCTACAGGTAAGGTGTTGGGCGGCGAGCTGTCCATCAGTGAAACAAAGAATGTGTCACAACGTTGTGAGGCCTCGTACAGGACTTCATCGAAGGCCTGCGACATAGGAGAGGTGACTGACGCTACAGAGGAGTCTGACGCGGCCCTATTGGTCCGTGGTGCCCTTTTTGTGGCAGCGGTGGCGGTCGTTGTAGTGGTAGATGTGGTGGTGGTGGTGGTGGCAGCCTTGGCCTTGGTGGTGGTGGCCTTGGTCTGCTTGGTGACAGTCCTGGTTTGAAGAACTGGGGCCGGAGAGTTGCCCCTCGGCGGTGTATGCACCATTTTCACCGTATTTGCCGACTGCGACGCAAGGGGGGACGGGGAGTTGCCTCTAGGTGGTGTTCTAGGTACGTGGTACATGGCCGAATACGATACGGAACTCAGAAAAGCAAGAATAGAAAAAATTATTTTCGCTCGTTCGACCGAGTCTACCTGGCCAATGAAATATGGGGGGGTGGGCGGGCGATTTTTTCAATTTCGGGTTGGCGTAGGTATATAAACGAGGTGTCTAATGAAAGGTCTCGTTGCGCCCTGTCGAATGGTGGTAAAATCACGCTTGATGTTCAAAGAAAATTTTTGAGTAGACGGAAAAAACTGATTTTTGAAAATGAAAAACGAGAAAAATGTAAAAATTTAGAAGAATTATGCGACAAACGGGGTATCAAAATAAAGGTCTCGTTGAGTACTGTCTAATGGTGCTAAAAACAAATGTGATGATCTAAGAAAATTTTTCAGTATAGCGGAAAAAGTGATATTTTAGTATGAAAAATGACAAAAGTGCGACAAAATGCGAAAAATCTGAAGAAATATGCGACGGAACGCGGTGAAAATTACGTAATGAGTGTTCCGTGGCCTAGCTAATACAAATTGAGTGAAAGAATTTTGAAAATCGAACGGTTTTTGACAAAGTTATAGTACAATATTTACGTGAAATTATTACAAGTTATAAATACTCAAAAAATCGCTAAAAACGCGTGAAATAGGGGTAAATCCGGGATAATAACGCCACAGGCGTGTCTAAATAGGTATTTTGCAACTAAAAAGTAGCACTTTAGGTCTTAGATACGTACTTTAGTTTTGTTGCTAAGGAATATTACGTCGTTTTGTATGCGCTTAGGTAACCTCGGTCGGTACCAAAAAATACGAATTTCGACAAGTTTCTCAATTTCGGGTTGGCGTAGGTATATAAACGAGGTGTCTAATGAAAGGTCTCGTTGCGCCCTGTCGAATGGTGGTAAAATCACGCTTGATGTTCAAAGAAAATTTTTGAGTAGACGGAAAAAACTGATTTTTGAAAATGAAAAACGAGAAAAATGTAAAAATTTAGAAGAATTATGCGACAAACGGGGTATCAAAATAAAGGTCTCGTTGAGTACTGTCTAATGGTGCTAAAAACAAATGTGATGATCTAAGAAAATTTTTCAGTATAGCGGAAAAAGTGATATTTTAGTATGAAAAATGACAAAAGTGCGACAAAATGCGAAAAATCTGAAGAAATATGCGACGGAACGCGGTGAAAATTACGTAATGAGTGTTCCGTGGCCTAGCTAATACAAATTGAGTGAAAGAATTTTGAAAATCGAACGGTTTTTGACAAAGTTATAGTACAATATTTACGTGAAATTATTACAAGTTATAAATACTCAAAAAATCGCTAAAAACGCGTGAAATAGGGGTAAATCCGGGATAATAACGCCACAGGCGTGTCTAAATAGGTATTTTGCAACTAAAAAGTAGCACTTTAGGTCTTAGATACGTACTTTAGTTTTGTTGCTAAGCGGTTAGGTTAGGTTAGGTTAGGTTAGGTTAGGTTAGGTTAGGTTAGGTTAGGTTAGGTTAGGTTAGGTTAGGTTAGGTTAGGTTAGGTTAGGTTAGGTTAGGTTAGGTTAGGTTAGGTTAGGTTAGGTTAGGTTAGGTTAGGTTAGGTTAGGTTAGGTTAGGTTAGGTTAGGTTAGGTTAGGTTAGGTTAGGTTAGGTTAGGTTAGGTTAGGTTAGGTTAGGTTAGGTTAGGTTAGGTTAGGTTAGGTTAGGTTAGGTTAGGTTAGGTTAGGTTAGGTTAGGTTAGGTTAGGTTAGGTTAGGTTAGGTTAGGTTAGGTTAGGTTAGGTTAGGTTAGGTTAGGTTAGGTTAGGTTAGGTTAGGTTAGGTTAGGTTAGGTTAGGTTAGGTTAGGTTAGGTTAGGTTAGGTTAGGTTAGGTTAGGTTAGGTTAGGTTAGGTTAGGTTAGGTTAGGTTAGGTTAGGTTAGGTTAGGTTAGGTTAGGTTAGGTTAGGTTAGGTTAGGTTAGGTTAGGTTAGGTTAGGTTAGGTTAGGTTAGGTTAGGTTAGGTTAGGTTAGGTTAGGTTAGGTTAGGTTAGGTTAGGTTAGGTTAGGTTAGGTTAGGTTAGGTTAGGTTAGGTTAGGTTAGGTTAGGTTAGGTTAGGTTAGGTTAGGTTAGGTTAGGTTAGGTTAGGTTAGGTTAGGTTAGGTTAGGTTAGGTTAGGTTAGGTTAGGTTAGGTTAGGTTAGGTTAGGTTAGGTTAGGTTAGGTTAGGTTAGGTTAGGTTAGGTTAGGTTAGGTTAGGTTAGGTTAGGTTAGGTTAGGTTAGGTTAGGTTAGGTTAGGTTAGGTTAGGTTAGGTTAGGTTAGGTTAGGTTAGGTTAGGTTAGGTTAGGTTAGGTTAGGTTAGGTTAGGTTAGGTTAGGTTAGGTTAGGTTAGGTTAGGTTAGGTTAGGTTAGGTTAGGTTAGGTTAGGTTAGGTTAGGTTAGGTTAGGTTAGGTTAGGTTAGGTTAGGTTAGGTTAGGTTAGGTTAGGTTAGGTTAGGTTAGGTTAGGTTAGGTTAGGTTAGGTTAGGTTAGGTTAGGTTAGGTTAGGTTAGGTTAGGTTAGGTTAGGTTAGGTTAGGTTAGGTTAGGTTAGGTTAGGTTAGGTTAGGTTAGGTTAGGTTAGGTTAGGTTAGGTTAGGTTAGGTTAGGTTAGGTTAGGTTAGGTTAGGTTAGGTTAGGTTAGGTTAGGTTAGGTTAGGTTAGGTTAGGTTAGGTTAGGTTAGGTTAGGTTAGGTTAGGTTAGGTTAGGTTAGGTTAGGTTAGGTTAGGTTAGGTTAGGTTAGGTTAGGTTAGGTTAGGTTAGGTTAGGTTAGGTTAGGTTAGGTTAGGTTAGGTTAGGTTAGGTTAGGTTAGGTTAGGTTAGGTTAGGTTAGGTTAGGTTAGGTTAGGTTAGGTTAGGTTAGGTTAGGTTAGGTTAGGTTAGGTTAGGTTAGGTTAGGTTAGGTTAGGTTAGGTTAGGTTAGGTTAGGTTAGGTTAGGTTAGGTTAGGTTAGGTTAGGTTAGGTTAGGTTAGGTTAGGTTAGGTTAGGTTAGGTTAGGTTAGGTTAGGTTAGGTTAGGTTAGGTTAGGTTAGGTTAGGTTAGGTTAGGTTAGGTTAGGTTAGGTTAGGTTAGGTTAGGTTAGGTTAGGTTAGGTTAGGTTAGGTTAGGTTAGGTTAGGTTAGGTTAGGTTAGGTTAGGTTAGGTTAGGTTAGGTTAGGTTAGGTTAGGTTAGGTTAGGTTAGGTTAGGTTAGGTTAGGTTAGGTTAGGTTAGGTTAGGTTAGGTTAGGTTAGGTTAGGTTAGGTTAGGTTAGGTTAGGTTAGGTTAGGTTAGGTTAGGTTAGGTTAGGTTAGGTTAGGTTAGGTTAGGTTAGGTTAGGTTAGGTTAGGTTAGGTTAGGTTAGGTTAGGTTAGGTTAGGTTAGGTTAGGTTAGGTTAGGTTAGGTTAGGTTAGGTTAGGTTAGGTTAGGTTAGGTTAGGTTAGGTTAGGTTAGGTTAGGTTAGGTTAGGTTAGGTTAGGTTAGGTTAGGTTAGGTTAGGTTAGGTTAGGTTAGGTTAGGTTAGGTTAGGTTAGGTTAGGTTAGGTTAGGTTAGGTTAGGTTAGGTTAGGTTAGGTTAGGTTAGGTTAGGTTAGGTTAGGTTAGGTTAGGTTAGGTTAGGTTAGGTTAGGTTAGGTTAGGTTAGGTTAGGTTAGGTTAGGTTAGGTTAGGTTAGGTTAGGTTAGGTTAGGTTAGGTTAGGTTAGGTTAGGTTAGGTTAGGTTAGGTTAGGTTAGGTTAGGTTAGGTTAGGTTAGGTTAGGTTAGGTTAGGTTAGGTTAGGTTAGGTTAGGTTAGGTTAGGTTAGGTTAGGTTAGGTTAGGTTAGGTTAGGTTAGGTTAGGTTAGGTTAGGTTAGGTTAGGTTAGGTTAGGTTAGGTTAGGTTAGGTTAGGTTAGGTTAGGTTAGGTTAGGTTAGGTTAGGTTAGGTTAGGTTAGGTTAGGTTAGGTTAGGTTAGGTTAGGTTAGGTTAGGTTAGGTTAGGTTAGGTTAGGTTAGGTTAGGTTAGGTTAGGTTAGGTTAGGTTAGGTTAGGTTAGGTTAGGTTAGGTTAGGTTAGGTTAGGTTAGGTTAGGTTAGGTTAGGTTAGGTTAGGTTAGGTTAGGTTAGGTTAGGTTAGGTTAGGTTAGGTTAGGTTAGGTTAGGTTAGGTTAGGTTAGGTTAGGTTAGGTTAGGTTAGGTTAGGTTAGGTTAGGTTAGGTTAGGTTAGGTTAGGTTAGGTTAGGTTAGGTTAGGTTAGGTTAGGTTAGGTTAGGTTAG
>CAUEGZ010000005.1:0-25479 GCA_958496325.1 Nomophila noctuella
AAATCGTTTATCTTTTGGTAAAGAAGAGAAATTCAACTGGGTTAAGTTGCGTTTGGTAAAAGACGTTCTAAGGAACAAGAGGTTTCTTTAATGCCTGCAGACCAGGCTCGATACCTACGAGTTAAGCTGTGGGTTTTGCCTGCATGCAATGTCGTTCCTAATTCCCGGTTATGATAAGCACAGGACCAACGTGCATGGGCTTATACCCTGCAGTGGGATCGCTCAACACGCTGATGATGATGCTGGTAAACTATGGAAGGACCACGAGGACATCGATGTCCTGTTGGTCCTCCTACAATAGCTGATATTCAATAGGTGGACCAGGAAGATTTCCTCGTGGTCCTACTTGTTTATGACGTTTAGCAATAGGTGGATCACGACCACCCAGGGGGACGAAACAACAGCCATAGGCGTAGTCACGCCGAACCTCGGTTGCTTTTTTCCCGCCTCGAAATTAACTTGGTAGATAATGTAAA
The DNA here is from genome assembly GCA_958496325.1 of Nomophila noctuella. Lineage (NCBI taxonomy): Eukaryota > Metazoa > Arthropoda > Insecta > Lepidoptera > Crambidae > Nomophila > Nomophila noctuella. Next base: position 477 of record CAUEGZ010000005.1, read on the forward strand.
GCCATGTAGGTAAGTTACGAAATAAACATTTTTAAACCAGAGACCACGGCGTCCCATTTAATTGTATTGATCAATACTAAATGAATAGAAAGGACACAACATCTACAATCAAACTTGCGTACAAGGGAAATTATTTTATTCACAATCAAGGGTAAGACACAGTTAACATCGATCTTCCACAGTTTAGTAGACAGATATACCAAGAAGTTACACATATGTATGTCCAATGTTACAACTATGACTAAACACAGCATCCTGTCCAACAGTGAGTGTTGCCGCGCGATAATACAATTAACATGTTGACAAATGATTTAAATACCCCCCTAAGGCCAGTCATTGAAATTTACTTTAATTTTATCCATAAGAACTGCTGATCTCTTCTGTCGGACCTTTGCATAAACAAATATGATATTAAAGTAATCGCTATGTTGAACAGACTAAAGAATATTAATGAATAACTCGAATTATTGACAGTTTTGTCAGTAGGTAGGTAAGTGGTAACTTTAAAAGGTACCTACTGATTATAATTATAATACAACAACATGGCAACACTCACTGGCCCCAACTAACGTTTCCGAATATCATTTTTAAACAAAGGGCAGTCTTTCAAACATTAAGTATAAGGGCGTTCTTTTCCACATTATACATAAATATTACTAAAAAAAAAGATAAATTCGAAGGTCAGTACGCCTGCATTTGTTGAGGTCGTTCAAAGCTCGTAGAAAATGTGATGTATAAAAAAATGATTAAATAATATTGTCCAAAAGGTATATAGGATTAGGCGATCTGGTGTTATAGCACACACGGGGAAAATTGTAGCTATCATTATCTTTAATCATTTGGCGATTATCTACCCTTTCATTGCCCTCGCATAATGAATTCTTAATATACACCTACAGCTTGAATAAAATGTACAAATAAGTGCGTGCGGTTCAAGAATGCCAAAAACACTAATAATGTCACAATATTCCAAGTTTGTTTTTGGAATGAAAATTTCATAAAAGAATTCCAAAGAGAGGTCGTGCATACATATTAGCAAATTACAAAATGTATAGGAATCAAATCATCATCATGATGAGTAATACCAATGCATCGATATTCCTAAGTAAAATTCAACGGCCCCGTTGGTTGGACTAGTGTTCAGAGATCTTGGCTACAAAACCAAGGGTCGCAGTTTCAAATCCCGCTAGGGGCAAATGTTTGAATGTGTAAAAATGGCATTTGTACTCGAATCCTGGATGTTTATAAAAGTATTTAAGTATGTAGGTATGTCTATTCGTTCCCTAGCTTCCATAGTACAAGCTTCGAGCTAAGCAATTGGTGTGCTGGTCCAAAGAACTGATTTATTTCAAAAGTTATCATAATTAACCACTCGCATTTACCTACAAATTGACTTGACTTGCAAGCAGCATGTGCTAAGTAGAATCACTCTATTAAAGTTGATTTCGACATTAAATAAGATTTATTTAAGTTAGTTACTTTAACTCCTATGCATGGACAATGAAAGTGTTGCCAAGTCCCGAATATGACTAACGATAATTCTTTCGATATTTAAGATAAGTCTTACATCTTAGCCATGTGTGGTTTCACAGATATAAGTAGTGTTATTCCATTTTTATATTACAATAAAAAGTTAGTCTTCACTTAAATAAGAATCGGGAATAAATTAATCAATTTCAAATTTCACATCCAATTTTATTGGGGCCTAATTAAATTTCAACTTAGCTAATAATAATACAATTTTCATCAGGTATATTTAATTTAACTTAAAATGTAAGAACCGAATTAAATAAGAAAACAAACATTTAAAAGTAATTAAAACTAAATGATAATGTAAGTACGACAATATTGCACTTTCCAGGTGTTCGGAAGCTTGTATTCACTTCTAAAGCTCTTTTTTCCCGACAACATGTGGGTCGTCTGCACTTCTGCCATTCAGCAATGTGTGAGCCATTTATCAGAAAAAAATATGTCAAACTCTAAAGGGCATTGGCAAGTGAGGACGATTTTCTAGTCACACTGACAACAGACCGAACAGCCGAAAAGTCTTGACCTAACAATCAAAGTTAATGTACACATGTTAGTCGCTTTATACGGTGTTCTGTCAGCTTAAAGTGCAAAAACCATTTTTATTATTTTATTTTAATATACATTTTCATTTCGGTCGTTAACTTGTTGTTAAATAAGATCATAATAATTTAATACTGAAAATAATTTGGCACTCAATTTTATAATAATTCTTGGAGTTAATATTTATCCAAGCTTGAGACGTTTTCAAACGACTGGAACCCATTAGTGGCGGAAGTTACCCACTGACATAATATGTATTATCAGTTTATAAATAACTGAGTTATGACGTAATACCTTTGGCATCGACTGTTGTTTCAGTCTGGCTACAAAACCAACCTCATGCCCATGAATGTCATAGTAAATCCCATAGTACAAGACAAGCGCAAAGTTTCACACTTGAAACAAAATAAACATGACCATGAATAGTACTTATTTCCAGTATTTTATAGAATAAGTTTCAGTGCTCTAGAAGTATATGCAACGTAACTGACTAACTACTTACTTATTTGTGGAATTCATTGTAATGCTCTTTTAGCCTCTGACGAATAAAACAGAAATTTTCAACAAAATAAATAACAATAATTACATAAAAAATATGAAACTAAGTAGTGTACTTTACAAGCGTTTGCAAGCTTTGAGACTAGGTCTGGCCTGAAATTACAATTCCGTATTATGCAATATTTACTTATATTACTTATAAACTTATGTGTATAAATGATTTGTGAAATTAACTAAAAATATAGGGGGTATCGTAATTGTAACAGATAGTAAAATTGTAACAGTAAAACTTAATTATAATTACATTCGATTAGATTCTTCGAAAATGTATTTCGCTTTGCCTTCTTTACTAAGTTACAAGTGATCGCCAGGGCACTACTGGCGAGATAACTACTCAACTGTTTGTGCAGTAAATAATATCTAGGCTATAAACGTTTTGAGAGGAGGAAAGGGAAAATGTGGTCCGTGCCGGCACCGCGCTCTTCACTCCATAGGGCTTTCTGACAGTGCGCATGGGAATTTAAACACACGGAAAGTTATATCTAGAAAACCCCCTAAAAGAAAATGGCGCAAGAAATCGACTTGTTTGGAATTTATGAATCAAGACCTAATATAAACTGGGAGACGGCCTCCATCATTTATAATAATGTAAAAAGGAGGTATGCATAAAAACTTAGGTACCTGCTAAGCTGGCTATTATTTAGTACACATTACATACTTATATATGTACAATGTGAAACCATTATATTCAAGAATCTTTAAAGTAAAAACCTACACAACTTTTCAGCAGAAAATAATGATTACATGAGCAATAAATTCACAAGCGCACGTGACACAATGCCCCATGGTTCTAATAATGCAGTCCCAATTGAATTCCTGTATTAATGTCCGTGTCAACAACAAATTAAATAAGCGTATCACTTTCCCCTCGGCCGGAGCGCGATGCCCGCACGCCACGACTCCTGCCGCTTAACACCGATATATATCCAATATAAAAAAATAGAATCAATCTCTCCTTCCAACCGTAATATCTTCAACCACCTAGGAAGGGTCCTACTGTTTCAAATCCTAAGTGAGAAACACAACAGGCTGAAAATACGCGTCCGAAGTTCGGCATGCATTTTCCATACAATCAAACACGACGTAATTTCGGCATTGTGTCATCAATCATTTAAATACATAGCAGGCGTAATCCCGCCGCACTTCGGACGCGTTTTTTCGGCCTAGTGTGTTTATATGCTAATAATTACAAAAGCATGAAATCAACTCTGTCCTATACACGGACGCCGACTGAAATAAACCAAAACATCATACAATTATTCATAATGTGACATTAAAATTCATCAACATTAATTCTCTATCATATTTCATAGACCATTCGTGACTCTATTACTAATGTTGTATACTTTTCACAGTAATAACATGAATTATTCAAACAAACTAATTATGTTTTTCACAATGCCTACATACGATAATTAGTTTGATAACGCTTATTTCTCGTATTCAAGTCGATTTAAATTATATTCAATGGTTATATAGGGGGTCGTGCATTTCATGAAAGTACCTGAACGGTGACCCTTGGTTATATGTTTAAACACTGCACTGTATCCTAATTATCATTGAACGTAGGTAGATTTCATATTACATTGATGGCGGAAAACGAAGGTACAACAGTATAACATAATTTTGCTTAGAGTCCATTAGCCATTTCATAATTGTCGTGTATCTTAGATTCCATAATTAGGTCATAACATTAATACGGCGTTCATTATCCGCTTTACCGGATTGGTATTGTTGTTTAAACATGTCAAGTAACTTGTTTTAAAAAGTCTAAGTGTGAAACTCCACCAAACTGGAGATGTGCGAAGATGTGTCGCTAACAGCCAATAGGATTTGGGCCTTCACTCGTGACCATCTCAACATTGATATCCTATTGGCAGCTTACGAAACATCTCCGCTCCACTCCGCACATCTAGGCTTTTGTGGAGTCTCATCCTCCTACTAAAACCGAAGAAAAAACAATTCCATTGAAACGCATGTCGTTGGATGTTTGTAATAAGTATAGCAAAATAACCAAGAATAAACAAGATTTAAAATTCAACTAGCATATCAATTACGAGATGTTACTTTTGAGCATAGTGTTCGTTACTCATAATTATATTTATATTTTTGAAGTTTTCAAATACATACATTTCTCCATGAACCATTTTACTTAAACTAAAATAATATAACAATACACTTAAAATTATGTCCGAAAATTGGACGAGACAATTGCATTGATTGAACAGAAATCAAAATTATATTATTCATAATATGCTTTGATTATAATAATAATTTACTTTAGTATACATAATAATCAAGACTAGGATATTATTGTGACGCAATTTTCACGTACTGATTGAACCAACAAGCGTTTGTGATTGATGGCTATGGCATAACTATACTCGTAAAACTAAATTAGATCTTATAATATACCTACGAACTAAACTTAACCGATAGTAGTACTTAAACAAAATATTTTGTGATATATTTATGACATTTACAATACAAAGAAGAGGAGATAGATTCGTTTGGATTCCTAACACGTATTTCTAAGAATATCATGACAGTTACATAGCACAAGATCTCATTTACACCAATAACCCAGTCCTGGCGAATATGCATTTTTAATTTATAACACTGATTTTTTTTCCATTTTACTGTATTATTATTGTGTGCTAACGAAATCACTGCTTCTACATATTTAAATTGCATTATTATATGTTTATTTTATTTTATTTCTGTCGCAACAGTGGGATGGGGTACATTTATCTGTTTACATTGAAGCACATGATATTTACAGCAAGACGGACCTCTTCTTTGCACTGCACCGACTTAACGCAAGAAACCAATACTGCATCCAATGTGTGAATATTCGCGGAATAAATAATTCTAAAAATCAATACTATCGAATTAGGAAACAATTTATATGCCAAACCGATTTAATAATACTTTTTGTTTTTGGAAATCATGATCTAGTGGTATGTTTTATACACTGATTGGCCTCAATCGACAATTATTATTGTTTGATATTATAAATTGATATCATATTTATGTAATTATATCGTCGGTGAGTCCCTAGCTCGATTCTAGTAATTTTGAAGAAACGTAAACTGTCCAAGTCATAGAATCGAGCTTTCTGCTTCAAAATGAACGGTTAATACTGAATTTGATTAGTAAACGTACGATACAAATAAATATCAAACAATGTACCATACTACACCGTTCGCTCAAAAAGAGCGACTACAAGCGCCTCGTCTTAAAAGTCAATAAGTTCTTAAAAATATGACTATTTTAATCGAAAACACTAAAATTACAGATTATGAGACTCTATTCCTTCGAAATATTATTATGTTGGTTAATGAAGCGCTTTCTGCTAATTATATTCAATTAATTAATAAAAATATATCGTAAAAGCCCTAGTGAAACAAAATTATGTGTTAAAGTAATAAAAGAAATAAAATAATATTCTTAAATTAAATGAATCGTTAGAGAATATTCACAGAAATAATTTGTACTACCATGTTAAATAAACCTTGTGGTTCATGAAATAAAACTATATACCCCTAAACTGGTAGAATCGCAGTATAATTTAAAGTGAAGTTAACGGTCCTTAGATATTAAGTTGAGGTTAGATTTGTAAGAATTTAAATGACAAGTGAAGGGACTCATAGTTTTTGTCATTCCGTGGTCACGGCTTGTAAAAAGTAGCCGAAACGGCGGATTATGCTGTTAATGAGTAGTTTTAAATTTTAGCGCGATTCTATTTTTTTTACTTAGACGTAAGTAGTTTTATTACATGAGTAACAGTCGCGTTAAACCTAATAAAATATTAACCTTGTGATTGTCATTTCAATTAGGTATATAGATAAAACATCGATATAGAAACATCATAGTGGTCTACAGGTATTGGGTATAAATAGTGTAAAGTCATCGTTACAAAAGTTACAAGTAAACAGTTTAAGAGGAAATACCATTACACTAAATGTTATTGAGCTTTATTCACAGAATGGTCGCGATACGATTACATTTTTATATCACGTGACCAATTTTTGATTTCCAAGATCATAACTTTAGATAAACTACAACATTGAGAATATCGATAAGATTTTAGAAACATACGACCAAATTTTGTCTCGGCGAGAATTGCGCACAAACAAACGCAGTTGAACATACATTTTTACATAAAACACTGCGTTTCAGGGCTCGGTAGGACAATGAACTAACTACAGCCGAGTTGTTGGATATTGCGCATCTATTAGATTCCACATAGCTACCTCCATCGATTTAAATTGTTAGATTTGCCCTCGCCTACTTCGATATTGGCACTAAAGTAAGAGCGAGACAGCAAGTTGCCCATAGATTCAAACGGGTGACTATCAACGTGCTGTCTCGCTCTAAGAAGCGACTGTCGCTTTTATTTTAGTGCCAATTTTGGATAATACGAGGGCGTATCTAAAGATTTGAAATCTATGGCTACCTCTACACAGTTGAAAGATATTCGTTTACTTTGATGCCAGGACTGGTAAGGACCACAGTTCGCGTTGTGTTGCGAACTATTTTGGGTATTTCCTTCATTCCAGTTGATTACTTTCAAAGAATGTATTTTGACCGTACGTTTCTTTTCATACTTATTTTAGTCCACATCGCAACAATTCAAAATTAGCTTTTAAGTAGGTATAAGCGGAGGTTCCACACTGGAAATCGATCAATGTTTTTCAGATTTTCTGTGTATACCTTACACTCCGTTATTTCATCGCACCATTAACAATCCTTGGTTACAACCATGACCTACTTGAGCGTGAAACAGCACTGATCTGAACAAAGTCTTTCAGATCTTCCTATCACAATAAAACTAACTCAACTCATCAATATGCCGTATTTTAAAACACTTCACTTTTGTTTGTCACTCAAATAAGCGTATTGTTTTGAGTCCATAACACGTTGATACAATTCATACTATGACATAGTTTTCCAGCTTTTTGTTACGTCATAGTGATAGAACTATATTTCTAATGTTTTGGCTGTACTGTCACTTTCACGAGGGCAATGTTCATTGCCTCGCTTACTTTGGTACAAGATTGACTTAACCTTGATGATTGTAATCCATTTGGTTTAGATTACATTGAATTTGAGCATATCCATCTTTTTTATATCGAGTTTACGTCGATTCCGGCGGAGTTGGCGCTGTGTGTTCCGGTGAATTATATACCTGGAAAAAATATTCATTTTACTAGTATATTATGTAAACTAAATCATTTAAAATTACCAAGTGTTAATTCCAATTGTTACTATTAGGTCTAAGTTTCTAACAACGATCACAACTAATGTACCTTTCATTGCCTTCTGAAAACTTCCATGATTGGCTCACATTTTATTCTGATAAAATCTAACACGTAAAAAGTAAAAACTAAAAGCTTTGCAAATCAAAGTAATCTTAAGAAGAGCGGTGACCACGAATGTGTTAAGATGTGATACTGTTAAGATGATATTATTATTTTGATTGCGGTTTCAAATTCAATTATAAGTTTGCTTGATGATAGAACATTACACGTCATAATTTTAGCTCTGGTTCTGAAGCCGTGAATTCTGAAGCTGTGTATAAGAGAGAGATGATTTTTTGTGATGAATTCGGATTCAAAACGTCGTAAGAGGACACTCTGTGCTTGGCTTTGGGGACTTTACTCACCGATAGAAGTGTTACTTTACTGCTCTTTTTTCTCACTTTATATTTTTATTATACTGGTGTCTTGTTGGAGTGGAAAGGTGTCAATCTATGTGGGTGTCAGTTGTTGTAACTTAACCCTTCAACGGCTGTGACAATGAAAATAAATTTAATTTGTTTTCGACACCCAATAAAGGTCCTATAATATGGGATTTATTTCACCAAAGTTAACATTTAACTGCTATGACATTATTTTCTTGAGATTTGTGAAACATCGTATTATAATGAATTCCAGGTTAATGAATTAATATATGTTGAGATATTTAACAATTCAGTTGTGAGATAAAGAAGAAAACAGGTGGTTTAACCAAGTTGCTACTTTGACTGTCGCTAACGCTATTGTCGAGACTTATATCTCCATCCCGACCCGCTTGGTGCAATGGTCAAATTGTTGCCTATTACGCAAGAGGTCGCGGGTTCGATCCCCGCACAGGACAAACATTTGTGTGCATGGACATGTCTGTTTGTCCTGGTCTGGGTGTTATATGTATCTATTTATGTATATTTGTAATACCACTGTTGATTCTGATGTCTGTAACACAAGTGCTTAAGCTACTTAACACGGGGTCAGATCAATGTATGTGATGTTGTGAATTTTTTTTTTTTATCCCGCTGACACAGATCCTTAGGGCCATAGCACACGGCGTTTTTTAAACGCGCAGACGACGCGCTGATTACACGCGTATACGCGATTCAAATGAGATTCTATCGCAACTTTGTAACTTTTGTATCATGATTGCAAACGCAACAATCAGCATCTACGGCGCCGAAAACGCGCGTTCCTAAAACGCGCGTCGTCTGCGCGTTTAAAAAACGCCGTGTGCTATGGCCCTTAGTGTGCGGGATGGCAATATAATAAATAGTTATTTTTGGAGAGAAAACAAGGGCGTAGTGGCTAAATACGTTTATTCCGAAAGGTGACAACTATGAGACAGTAAAACAATGTATATAGACACTTGTCAGTATAAAAAACATGTGTTCTTATTGCTAAGAAAACAAGGAGTTTTAACACCCCCCCGCAATATGAACACCCTATATACATACAAATATACACAAGGTATAATGACATATCAAAGGAAACTGTACATTGGACACTAAACAGTAAATTACACACCCTGTATAAAAAATACTGAACAACAAAATTAGACACCCTGTATATACACCGACTTATTCACTATCTATACACAACTACTAAACCTACACCTACAGACTAGATCGATATAAACTTAGACTAAACCTAACAACTGAACACATTTACAGTGCTTCAGTCTCGGCAAAGGTTTGGTCAAAATATCAGCTGTCATGTCTGCTGAGGGTATGTAATGCAGTGCAATGCAATGTTGTGAAAGTGCGTCTCGAATGAAGTGGTGTTTGATGTCTATGTGTTTGGTTCGTGAGTGATATGTATTGTTGTGTGCCAGTTTCAATGAACTTTGATTGTCTGTATGTATGGTGATGGGATGCATTGTGGCGAAAACTTCATGAATGAGAGTTTTGAGGTAAATCGCCTCTTTGCAAGCTTCTGCTAAGGCCATGTACTCAGCCTCTGTTGTAGAAAGCGCGACTGTCCGCTGCTTGCGTGCTTCCCATGATATTGGTGCACCACACATAATGAAAGTAAAACCAGTGAATGATCGTCGATCTAGGAGGTTATTACCGAAATCGGCATCGACGTAGCCAGTTGGGTATGGCTGGCCTTTGGACGTAAACTGAAGCTTTAGGTCTTTAGTACCCTTTAAGTACCTTAGGACTCTCTTAGCGGCCCTCCAGTGTACCCCCCCGTAATGTACATTGAACTGCGAAAGGTAAGACACTGCATGCGAGATGTCGGGTCTTGTACATATCGCAATGTACATTAGAGAGCCGATAAGTTCCTGATAAGGGACTTCAGTTTGTTCGTCCTTTGTTGGTAGAGTTAGTTTCAGGCCCGGTTCTAATGGGGTTGACACATGTATTGCGTCTGTCATCCCAAACTTAGTAATAAGTTTTTCGATGTACTTGGTCTGATCGAGAGTAGTACAACCTTCGCTCTGTATGACACGCATACCAAGGCAATCTCGAAGGGGACCAAAATCTTTGATTTTGAACATCTTTTTGAGATCATTTTTAAAGGTTTCTCTCATGAGATCGCTGCTACTTAATACAAAGAAGTCATCAACGAACACGGCAACAACCAAAATGTCATTACCATCTCTTTTGATATAGAGGCAGTGTTCAGTTGGAACTTGAGTAAGCGATAAGGTGGCTAGTGCTTCGCACACCTTTTTGTTCCATTGTCGAGGAGCTTGCTTCAAGCCATACAATGCCTTTTTCAGTAAGCAGACTTTCTTTGGATCTTCAGAAAACCCTTCCGGTTGTTCCATGTATATTTCTTCGTCAAGATCTCCATTTAGAAATGCAGTTTCTACATCAAGATGATGTAATTGCAGATTATTATGAACTGCGTATGCCAATAGAAGCCTCACTGATGATAGACGAGCCACTGGTGAAAAAGTTTCACCATAGTCCACTCCTGCGACTTGTGTAAAACCTTTGGCTACTAATCTGGCTTTGTATTTTGTTGTTTGCCCACTAGTGTCTTTTTTGATTTTATAGACCCATTTGCATTTGGTAGTCTTCCGATCTGACGGCCGATCGACTAGAATCCATGTTCCGTGATTCATAAGAGATGTGTATTCAGCATTCATTGCTTCTAACCATTTCTCCTTCTGTGGATGCTGTATAACTTCTCTATACGTCTCGGGTTCCATATCAGAAGTTAGGTAAAGATAACAACCAGCTTGGAGTCTATCAGGTTGACGTCTGTCGCGTTGAGGGTATCTGCGCTCTGTTTGTTCCCTTGCCATAGCTTCGTTTGTAGGGGAGCTAGAAGAGGTTGTAGGTTCATCCACAGCAGGCTCCAATTCTTCCAATGAAGGTATAACCTCGGACTGTACGTCTCGTTGCTGCTGAAACACGGGCTGATGAACAGGTTCTTCTTCGTTTACTGCAGGGTCGAGGGGTACAAAGACTTCTAATTGATTTGGATGATCATTTGATTCATCTGGTTCCGGAGTTTTAACGTTGGCTTTTGTTTTGTCCTCTATGAAGACAACATCTCTTGCGATTATGATCGCACGAGGATTATCAGGGTTGATAAGGCGATAGCCTTTGCTTTCAGTTGTATAGCCAACGAATATACAACTTTCCGTTTTGGAATCCAATTTCTTCCGTTTTTCTTTCGGGATAAGGACATGAGCTTCACATCCGAAGACTCGCAGGTAAGAGAGGTCGACTCTCTTCCCGGTCCATAATTCCTCTGGAATTTTATTATTAAGGGCTTGGGTGGGTACACGGTTCTTGATATAGATTGCCGTATTTACCGCTTCACCCCAATATGCTAAAGGTAAATTTGAGTCTTTGAGCATGCATCTGGCTTTTTCGATTATAATCCGGTTGGCACGTTCACTAACACCGTTTTGCTGCGGTGTGTATGGTACAGTAGTCTGATGGATGATACCATTTTCTTTGAGAAAATTAATCAAATCCCTATTTACATACTCGCGACCATTATCCGAACGTAGAATCTTAATTTTTTCACCAGTTTGGTTTTCAACCAAGAATTTATACTCCACAAATTTTGAAAAAACCTCGGCTTTTGATTTCAAAAGATATCCATAAGTTTTACGACTGTAGTCGTCTGTAAATGTGAGGAGATATAATGCTCCGCCCCAAGAATGCGTACTCATCGGTCCGCATAAGTCCGAGTGGACTAATTCTAGGACTTTACTCGATTTACTTTGCGATTTAATAAACTTTCTCTTTGAAAGTTTGCCTTGTAGGCATGGGACACAAGTTTCTTTACAATTACCGTTAAAATTCACGCCAATTCCTTTATTTTTAAGGATATGCATACTTCTTGCATTGAGGTGACCAAGGCGTCTATGCCATAACATAAAAGAATCTTTTGGGGTAGTACAAAAAGCTTGAGAACTTTTTACGTCAAGTTTGAACATGCCTTTATGGTATGAGCCCGAGGCAATGACATTACCTGACACTTGACAACTGCCACTCAAAGATATTGTTGCGCCTTTAGATGTAAACAAAACATCATACCCCTTATTAACTAATTGGCTAACAGACAATAAGTTTGTTGCGAGATTTGGTATATAAAGAACTTCAGTGATTTTATTTACATTGTCAGAAATATTAATATTTACATTACCTCTACCTTTGCTATAGAGCTTGGCTTTGTTTGCCACCGTTACAGGGGTGATATATGGAGACAATGTCTCGAACCACTCCCTATTATTGCTCATATGTGTGGTAGCACCTGAGTCTAGGATCCAATCCTGTGATCCTGAAAGAGGGATGTTAGAAAAACAAGATGAAAGTGTTAGATCGGACGTATAATTTGAAATTTTCTTTGCCGAAACTGAAGTCTTATTTTTCTTGTCCTTCATCTTCCTACACTGTGACACGATATGCCCGGACTTCTTGCAGTAAATGCAGAAGGGCTTCTTCTTGTTTTGCTCACTCGATTGCAATGCCGAAGTGCTAGGTTCAGGTCGAATAGGTACACATTTTCTGGCGCTTTCCTTCATTAGAGCCGATATGACATTTTCTGACGTAAGGTCTGTGTTCGTGTGTTCCAAAGCCATAACCAGTGGTCGGTATTTCTCTGGAAGGCCTGCTAGTATAATTATAGCGAGAAACTCATCTTCGACTGCTTTTCCAATAGCTTGTAGCTCTTGCTGAATGCTTGTTGCAGCATTTGTGTATTGTTGGATGCTACCGTTATACTTGTTATTTAGTAAACGTTGCATCAGTGATAGCCGCGTCGATAATCCGCTGTCCGCATATGCCTTTTTCAGCCGGTTCATTAGATCATAGGCTGACGTGGCCGGTCGTATAACTGGGTACACGCACTCGTCACAGAGTAGACATACCTTAGCTCGTGCCTTTTCATCCTTTCGTTTTTTTGAAGGGTCAACGAGGTTTTGCGGCTCTATGGTGATATCCCATAGGTCGAGGTCAGTAAGGTAACACTGTACAGCAAAGAGCCAGTTACTAAAGTTGTTACTCCCTTTCAGTTTGCTTATCAATTGTGCCGGGGCCGTCGACGTCGACATCGTCTTCGACATTTGATCTCCCGATGGATTTTCCATAGCACTTGATACTAGCAACGTATTTCACTGTTTTTTTAAACACCTGGGCCCATAACCAGTTATTTTTGGAGAGAAAACAAGGGCGTAGTGGCTAAATACGTTTATTCCGAAAGGTGACAACTATGAGACAGTAAAACAATGTATATAGACACTTGTCAGTATAAAAAACATGTGTTCTTATTGCTAAGAAAACAAGGAGTTTTAACATAAATAAATAATATTTTTTTTGGACTAACACACCAATTACCTAGTCCCAAAGTAAGCTCAAAGCTTGTACTATGAAAGCTAGGGAATGGATAGACATATTTAAATACTTTTATGCACATCCATGACTCGATTATAAATGGCGATGTTCATCACACAAACGTTTGCCAGTAGCGGGATTCGAAACCGAAACCTCTGGTTTTGCAGCCAGGGTTTCTGACCACTATACCAACGGGCCCGTCATATATTAGTCGAAGCGATAATGAACAAATGATAAAATGTATTTGGTAACATAAGTGCAGTACCGTTTACGATAAAGACAAATAATATAACAATTAGGGCATTGTAATAACAATAAAGACTCCCTGTTTTTTAAACTAGTATGAGATCCTGTTTAGGCGACAGTGTTAATCTATCGATCTATCGATACTTAATGTTTCCTATATGTGTTTACTTGCTACTCCCTTACCATGTTACTTTATGTTTGTAAACATGGATCTGGTTTCTCGCGACGCAGGGTCTCCCCTAGTGCGGGTACCAATGCTAAATTGTTAATAAAACTGTGTTAATAGCCACATATCATAAGGTCAAAGTGTCAAAGTAGCTCCTAACTTGTTAAATAAAGTTTTTTATTTTATCTGTGATAGGCACCGTGCAGAAACTATTGAGGGCGCTAAAATCCCGTTTTTTGTGGTTGGACAGTAATTTTGACGTTTAGCGTGAAAGTTTCGAATATGAGTCACTAGATGGCAGAATAAGGCACCGTGTTTTTCCGTTGTTTGACAATAGAATTACCGACATTGAGAATTAAGAGCTTTGAATATGAGTCACGAGATGGCAGAGTCATCGCTACGCACGGTGCCAATAGAGATTAGCGTAGCGTTAAACACAGTCTTGGCCACTTGGCTAGATCACCTCGTGTTCGTCAGTTCTTCTTCCGAGCGTTTATCCCGTTTATATACGGGGTCCGCTTTGACCATGATCCAGGATTTGGCAAGTCTGATAATTACAGTGAAGCGACTGCCATCAGACCTTCGTAACCCATAGAGGGGAACCAGACAGAATGGATCATGGTTACATATTCAGATCGAACTGAACTAAATTTAGAAATCACTGAATGTGCAGGTTTCCTCACGGTGTTTTCCCTCACCGCCGAGCTAATGGCACAAATCCACACACATAGATATCGAAAAATCCAGAGGTGTGGGCCCAGATTCGAACCGCGGACCTCACGTATGTGAGGCACCGTCCGTACCACTAGGCCACCAGCGCTCTAATAAAACTGTAGCTATTCTAACTTGTTAAATATGTTTTTTTTATATCTATGAAAGCTTCAGCGATAAATAGTCAAAGTGGCTTCTTGGCTAGATCACCTCGTGTTCGTCAGTTTAACAATGAAAGTATGAAAGTAATAAAAAGCATCAGCCGAGTTAGCACCTGTAAGCACCTCAACGGGCAGCGAGGAGCGGCGCGGCAGCTGCTGCAGGCGACGCTCCTGCGCGCCGTACGTCGTCTTGGCCAGCCACTGCTGGCAGCTCACGATCGGGTTCAGTCTCCTGCGGACACGGTAACTGTACTGTTAGAATATTGCTTTGTAATAAGTACGTTATAATTTTGACCATCGAATACTATCTCAGCTACAAAGTAATTGTTTTGTATCATGTACGTACCTATGCCTTTTTAGTGTAGAACAAAAAATATTATTTTACATTTGTAATTCATTCTATTTCTGAGCCAAATAAAAACCTTTTCTTTCTTTGTTTCTTTCTTTCCTTACATTTTTGACCGACGAATAAATACTATCTCAGCTGAAAAGAAACATCTTGATCGTAAACTGGAATGAAGCTCTCAAAAATACAAGTGACATGCAGCTTTTAAAAACTAAATCGATACTCTTCTATTATTTGTCTAGGAAATTCGCAAGAATCACTGACTATAGACTATAACTAATTATAAAACCCTACATTCTCCCCAACTGATACATTCACTTCAAAGTAGAGGTACTTCTCGAGCGAAAAGTGCTTAACCTCAACAATCGCAGGCCGAGCGCTACATCAACCTAGCGCCTCGCCCGGTTGCATCCTCGGCCCCTGCATCTGTATGCTAGGAGTACGCTTCTCAGAATTGAATAAAATTTTCTGCAAATAAGTTGTAAATTACTAGCTTTCCGCTCGCAGCTTCGCCCTCTTAGAATTCGGTTACATAACAAACAATATTTTTGTTTTCCCTCGGGAACATAATTTTTTTCGGGATAAATGTAACCTATTATTTATTCCAGACTTCCAACTTTACGTCTGCAAAATTTCAAAGCAATCGGTTCAGTAGTTACAGCGTGAAAGCGGAATAACAAACAAACAAACTCACTTTCGTATTTATTATGTTGTACTATGTACTATTGTATATTGTACTCACTTTCGTATTAATTATATTGTACTGTGCTGACATTGTTGGTTGTATAAAAAAATGTAATTATCATCTTTACGCTGCCGATCTTCAAATATACATATCTTGCAATCCTAATGATCTCTCAGTCGCTGTGGATAGATTAAATGAGGATTTGGATCGCATCGCGAAATGGTGTGAAAATAATAAGCTATTAATAAACCCTGTTAAGTCAAAATTGTTAATTCTTGGTTCAAACACTCATATAAATAAATTTAAGTCATTTAATCCAATTGTGAAAATAAATAATAATGTCATTGATGTGGTCGAAGAAGCTCGAAATTTAGGCGTTCTTATGGATGGAGGACTTAGGTTCCACAATCATGTTGTTGAAGTTGTAAAAACCTGCTTCTATCGACTCAAGGACCTTTACAGGATACGTCCGTATTTGAGTGTCGATGTAAGGGTAAAGCTCTGTGAATCGTTAATTCTTTCCAAACTTAATTATGCTGACTCAGTAATAGGCGAATGTCTCTTCTATACAAATATTATAAAGAGGAAAGGTTTGATTTTTTGTTTGTTTGTTTGTTTGTATGAATTGAATAAGCTCCGAAACTACTTCGCAGATTTGAAAAATTCTTTCACTGTTGGAAAGCTACATTCACCCAGAGTAACATAGGCTATATTTTATCCCGGTACGGGAAGTAGTTCCCCCGGGACGCGGGTGAAACCGCGTGACGGGCCGCTAGTTGGTTATACAAAGAGGCTCATTCAGAGAGTTCAGAATGCTTGTACCCGGTTTTGTTTTCCAATTCCTCGCCGGGCTCATATCACACCGTATTTGAACCAGCACAACTTCATGATGATGGAGTCTCGACGTCTTCACCATTTTTCTACTCTTTTATTTGGAATTATTAAAAACAAGACACCGCCTTATTTATATGAAAAGCTACAGTTTTCGCAACGACCCCTAAGAAAGGCTTCCCGTTTGTTATGTGAGCGGACCAACACGGCTGCGTTTCGTGGCAGCTTCCGGTATGCCGCCACGAAAAGCTGGAACAATATCCCACCTCCCATCAGGAATGTTTCCAGTGTTGAATGTTTTAGAAGGAGATTAAAATTGCATATCTTATACCTCCAAAGCCATTAAACCTGTGTTGTTCCTGCTTACTGCTTCGATACTTAGCACATAATATTTGCTTAAGTAATGTATAATTTTATTTCTATCATGTTAATTGTCTGACGTTGGCGCGCGCAGTACTGATACTGTTTATATTTAGGGTGTCCACGGAAGATCAGCGTCGTGAAGCCGCTGGGTTCCGCGATAAATGCTGAGTGGACTCCCATTCATTGCTAACATATTAACTGTGTGAATGTGTACCTTGTATTGTTTTTTGGCAATGAATAAATGACTTTATTATTATTATTATTGTAGGTACTCTTTCGAGATCACGGGTCCACAGGGACCCGGTTCTTTGAAGCATGCGTGGGGCCAAAGCCAACAGCGCAGAGGCTTTTTGTACCATTTGATCTAAATGAGATGAGTACATCTGCCAGGTTCTATCTCTGACTAAATACAGATCTAGTCAAAGACAGCACCTGGCAAATGTAAGAACTATTGCAAAATTAAAAGGAAATCTAATCCGGGTCTATTGAGTGCAGGTTGATGGATTGGTAAACTGGGCTATTGATTGAGACATCGGACGTCTGCCGTACAAATTGTCTTAAATACTTGTCTCCTAGCAGACGGTGACTTGCCTCCCACTGGATGGGCCCCCGAAAATAGCCACCGCTCTAAGCGGCCTTAGTGGTCGCGGGTGGCACGGGAGCAACATTTTCGTGGTCGGCTTAGGGTGTCGAGAGGTGTACACTGCTGTCTTACGCATATTTCACTTCCACCCTGCGAGCATATAGCTCTTGCGCTCCATTCTGGACGGCCAATTAAGGCAAGCCAGAGGTGGGTGAGAAGATGGTAAAGTTCCCCCGGGAGGTCTCGGGTCCGTGGTGTCGCCACACACCAACAGCTCGATTATTATTATAAGATATATTAGTATAGATAGATTAGTAAGGATAGTAATAAAACTGTACCTGCGTGCGAGATGCGCGTCTGCGTCGGGCGCGGGGGCGGAGCCGCGGCGGCGCGACCACGCCTCCTTGCCCGACAGCGTGCGCCGCAGCAGCTGCGGCAGCGCTGACGACACCTCGCGCACCTTCTTCTCTTTCGGAGCTGGGGAAATGCAACATGATTCTTTGAATGTCTAGCTCTATCTTATGATCTAGGATAAAATACGTTAAAATTAGAAACAAAGAAAAATCATCTGATCTCGTGACTCAGGCGGGAATCGAACCCAGCGCCTTTTGCAATCCGGGCAAGCGCTCTGACCACTAAGCTACCGAATTTCGCCTGAGTCACAAGATCAGATGATTTTTTTTGTTTCTAATTTTAACATTATAGTTAAATGGTATAATAATACCTAGCATTAAAAATGCTAAAATAAAAATATATAAAATACGTTATTATCGCACAGCCACATTTGAATGTCAACAGACCGTGAAAATACGTAATATACATTTAGTATAAAGTACATATATTTGATTTGGGCCCCTTAAATATACACGCTGGGTCGACGACTGGCATTCCTTTCTGTTCCACGCGATGGTCCCGGCACCCGCACGGAGAATCCATGGATACCTAAGAAGTTCGTCTCGCAATACTGTCAAATAGACATTCTAGCACAGACCAAAGAAATACAATATCAACAAAACGTTCGCACTCAATGAGAACAACAAGTACATTATCATTTCTGAACTTACTGTAGGCGAGGGCGTCTGCCGGCATAGATTTCCTGCGCCGCAGCAGCTGGTCCGAGGCGAAGGCGCTGAGCTGCACCGAGGTGATGTTGTCGCGCAGCTGGCTGCCCACCGCCGGCCCCTCGCGCCGGACCGCGCCGAGCGGCTTCACGAACGGGTCCAGGTTCTCCTTCTCCAAATTACGCGGGGGGTCGATCTCACTCACGCTACTGGCCTGCGACTCCTCATCGGGCTCAATCTTCCCTCCATCCCTCTTGAACAAACTGCTGAACCTGTTCATCGACTCCTTCTTGCTCTGATCCCCTCGGAGTCCGGACTCCGACCGATAGTGCGATGGCACAACGGGGTCCTCGTTGCTCGTGTAGAAGGAGCGCGAGAAGAGCGCGTGCGAGCGCGCCGCCGTCTCGAGCGGCGGGAACGTCTGCTGGCGCACCAGCTTCCACGTGCCGCCGTCCTTGAGCACGGTGTTGAGGCGCGTGGCCTGCACCGGCGTCGTGATGGACGCGATCGACGAGTTGGGCAGCAGCTTCTCGGTGCTGAGCACGCGCTCGGCGGGCGCGAGGCGCGGCTCGCAGTGGCCGCGCACGCTCAGCTGCGAGTGCAGCGAGTGCTCGCTGCCGGCGAGGCTGCCGTTGCCCTGGCTGGCGGCGGCCGACGAGCCGCGCTTCTCCCTGTTCTTGAACTTGGTGTCCTGGAACACGTTGAGCGGGACGGAGAAGCGGCGCAGCTGCTCCTTGAGGCCGTTCGTCTTGGTGGTGTTGAGGGAGCTCCTGCGCGGCGGCAGCAGCAGCTCGGAGCTGTCCGACACGTTGGTGCCGGTCTCGAGGTCGTCGTCCACCATGTCCGCGTCGGAGATCTCGGTGCCGGTCTCCTCGGCGAGCTCGGCCGCCACTAGCATCTCCCACTTGTTCTGGTTGTACACCAGGTTCTTCAGCATTTGCGCTGACAGGTCGTTCTGAAGGAATCGGTGCCATTCCGTTATGAGCGGCGTCACGACGAACTTGAAGAAGCCTGTGTTCAAATCGAGAATTAATGTTGAATTAAGTAGGTACATAATATGGTGGGATAATGTAAACATTTACTATAAATACTTTTCGAAATCCAAAAACAATAAGTATGTATGTACTGTCAGCAGTGAAAATGGACTTCAAATTTCCAGCAAAATATTAGCTTTGGCCGCAGATCCCTTACTCAAACTAAACATGAAAGACATTAGGAGATATGCCAAATGACTTCACGCTTACCTGTTTGAATCTGCGGTAGGGATGTGGTGTGCCTGTCGCACAGGGCTGTCACTGGCAGGTTGAGCTTCCTCTCGAAGTCTCCCTGGCGGAAGAACTCCTCGCAGACCTTGAGGCTCCACTTCCTGCTGATCTCCCAGGGCCGGCAGGGGTTGGATATGTCAGCGCACTTCAGGGCGATCTGCAGCACCAGGTGCCGGTGCTCCTTCTTGGTCATATCCAGAGTGTTGGTGTCAAGGTGGCCCTGAAATGACAAAAAGGGTTTCGTCAGATTTACATCGGAATATATTTTGTATAATGTTTCAGTGGTGTACCATTGTCACATTTTGGATCTGGATTGGACACGGATCTGAGGAAGTATGCATAACGCAGTCGCCATTGCTGACCTTGTCTTTTGAGATTATTTGTCCCATTTATCTAAAGTGGCGACAAATCCAGTTTCGGCAAACGGGAACACCATATTAAATAAATCATATAAGACGATAGCATCTTTTACCAAAGCAGTTTTACTCACAGTTGCTAACTGTGAGTAAAACTGCTTTGGTAAAAGATGCCGTTTAAAAACAAGTAGACGCAAGGAAAGACCGACTATAAGCTAAAAAGGTTCCTCTCCTGATTTGGCGAGACCTGCTACTCTTAAATACGCCATTGTAGTAATACCTATCGTCAAAGTTTATTGTGCATACCGTTCTAATTCCGTCACGTTTATTGCACAGTACCGATCGCCCATGTGACTGTAATATTTTTGTCAACGCAAATCATTCCCAGCAAAACAGAATAAATTAGAGCGATACAGGAGGATATAGGGCGTGGAATGAATGAGTGAATTAGTTGAATTAGGTGAAGAAGTTCTATAGAACTAAGACAAATTTATCTTATAGGATATTTTGAGTCACGGCTACGAAATTGCTGAAGAAAATGTAAAAAAAATATGGAAATGGTTCACTTAATACAGTGTACCTACTTATTATTTCATTTACAATATCGAAGAAATTATAAGAACGATATAAGTAGACGAAGTTGAACATTATAATTCTTTTCATTTGAATTTTTCTATTAATTATTAATTGAAAGGTTTAAATGTTACCTACTATAAGTTTATTCATAATGTCATCATCAAAGAAAATAATATTTAAGCATCCGTTAAAACTACTATGTTTATTTAGCTAAGAATCCCTTTATTGTGACATTTATTTGTGCGGCGATAAAGTTAAAATATCGTAATGTGCCATTCGCGACAGTTTACGCAACTCACTGAAATACCTGAGAATACATATTTTCAAATATGAGTATGCTTACTTCGTTGTTAATGCTTTCCTTGAGAATTTTCACTTCTCTTGTTACTTTGATGCATTAAACAGTGAAGATTCGATAATTTTCTTATACTTTATAATCCTTCTTTAATTATTTTTTTTCTAATTTATCAAACTGGATGTTTTTATGAATAACTAGCCTTCCGCCCGCGATTTCGTCCGCGTCCCGACCCGTCCCGTCGTCCCTTCATGATTTTCTCACCCTTTAAACTTTCCCTAGACCTCCACAAATAATTCAAGACCAAGATAAGATAAATCCGTTCAGCCGTTCTCGAGTTTTAGCGAGACTAACGAACAGCAATTAATTTTATAGATAGATAGATTTAATGCAATTGAAATAAAACGTGGAGGTGTGTCATAGAAAGTTATGATGATGCAAGTATTTTGAAATTAGCTCAAGGTTGGGTATTATTATCATATAATTTAATAATAATAACTAGTGCATTTTATATACATCATATATGAATCAACATATTTACGATACAAGCAATGGTGGAGCTTGTAATAACTGGACGTGGCAGAAGCGGCGACAAACTATATTTAATATGACGAAAATAAAGTTGCGTTAGTATTATTAGAAACTCAACCGGATTCAGTACACTAATAAAATTAGAACGTGGAAAATAGGACTATCGGTAAAACTTTACTTTTAATTCACGTTGGAACTTTAAATCTAGAATTGATAACAATTTTGACTGGCCCGTTGGTATGGAAATACACCTGAAGGATTGTTCCGATTGATTAAACACCGATTTCATTTTAATTTTAAAAGCTTAAATAAATATTATGTTATAGTACTATCGTTTTTCTGAAAAACTATATAACCCTAGGAAAATTCAGAAGTGTCACAAGGCTAATTTTTCACCCAATGAACGAAGGATCCTGTATTAAAATCTCCACTCTCTACGAGCCAAAGACAACACACAAAGTAAACATGGCTTAAGTCACCAGTAAAATATAATTTAAATTACGAGTTACTGGAAAATATAATTAGAATAACATTTCTACGCAGAATAACATACTGAAGACATAAACTATCTTCTAGTACATTGAGAGAATGTTTTTGTTTTTATAACAAACATCGCCTAATCTAAACTTCCCGGGGGAAATAAATGGAAATACCTTAATGGTTTTCAGATGTTTGAAGTCAAATCTCATACTTTGTTTCCACATTCTGCATTCTGTCATCAGAAGAGATTTACTTTATTATTGACGTTTTTAACACCTCGATGGCCTCTCTAGTAAACGGTACCGGACCATGGTCTAGAAGTCCTGGGTTCGATTCCCAGGTCGGGAATATATGTGTTGATTTTTTTCCACCGCCCGGGTTTGATCGCCAACCCGCATTTGGCAAGCGTGGTGGTAAAGCCAAAACCCATCTTTGTAGTGAATACATTATTTAAAGTGATTGAGGCCTCTGCCCCGCAGTGGGACAGTTTAGGCAGATAGTTTACATTATGACAATGGTACTGTATTTTGAAGGCGTGCCAAAAATACGGTCAGTTTAAATCCATGTGTAGTTTTGTAATAAACGGAACGCACCTACTAAACAGTAAATAAACATAGACCTCATAATCTGAATACTGTTCACGGCAAGCGAGAAGTATTTGCTGAATAATTTAAAGTACGCCGCATTATTTTCGAAACAGCAAGAACCATTGTATCGGCGGATTTCTCCAATAGTAATTTGTATGTAGGTATATACGAGTAGAACACGATAGCTCAGTGTCCGACATCGGACAATGCCATCATTTACTTTTGTTCCTGAACACGGAACAACGTACACTTTAACGAGGTTTCGCGAACAAATGAACGGATAACTGACATTGTATTATCAAAAAACGACAACAATGTCCGAACTTTTAATGTTTGTTAGTGGAAATCATATTCTGTCAATGAGGGTTTTCACAAATGAAAAATCCGTTAGATGGCCAAACCTGTCAATGTCATGTCAAAATTTACCAATCACATACCCAGTTAGACCCTTATTGATACAAAGGGGGTTTCATTATACAGAATTCGATTTCTGGAGCGATCATATCCACTGAAGATTTAAAAAAACTTTGGTGAATGGACTCAGTAATGTAGATACTACTTATTGTAATTTGGCCTCAAATGTTGGCTGGACTCATTAGACCGAAGTTCGGCGGCAATGCATTTTATATACAGTTTACGCGTCATAATTGATATATTGTAATGGTATAGTGCGTAATCTTCCATTTAGAATACATTGCAGGCGTTGTCACGTCGAAATTCAGTCGCGTTTTTCCGCCTAGTGTGTTTCTTACTTAGTGTTCAATTGTTCCTAATTAGATTCTTTGCGGGTTACCATTTAGTTATTCCAGTTTCCCCACTGCTTGCTCCCACTATTAGGGATTATCTTAACAAATCTACGACGTTGGCTCCGCAAAACCATTTATACCCACTACGCACGAATATTTCCACCATTATCGATCTCCATCATTTTAAATCCTAATATTAAACTAATGCGTCGGTAAACAAGGCTGGGTCCGACGCTCACATGCGGTATTTGGCACTCGGTCTGTTTTTTTATATGAAACCGACTCAGTACAAAAAATCTATACGTACCAAATATCTTCAGCAAGTCTTATTTACGAGTATCATCACTGAATTGTTTACTTTTTGACTGCAACTTTGTGAAATTATTGTATTCCTTCATAAACTAATATTATGAAGTAACTCCGTCGACAGACAAATCGGGAAAGCGTTAAGACAGACATGTCTTAACGCTTTCCCGCTTTAACCACTCAACTTGAAATTTGGCTCAGATATATCTGAATAGTATCTGAAATCCACGCGGAGGAAGTCGCGGGCTGACGCTAGTATTATATAGCCTTACATGTCACAGGGGTTTAGGGTACATTAAGTTCTGAGCCTAACACACGCCCGCAGGAATTGCTAGCTAGAAAAGTACAAACTGTTCTCAATAAAATCTGATGTCAAGGAAGACATGGCGCTTACCATTACGTTTACTTCTCAATGGTTAATTAAAACACGTTTTAATAATCAACAAATCCATACGCCAACGTGTACATCGCCTTACGAAAGCCAGTAACCGCTTAACCCGGCCAACGCTGGTGTAAAAATAAACAAGTCTTGTTCTCGCGCCATTTATCAGATCACGACACTTGCACAAATAGAATACGTATCAATGCGTCTATCATCTATGCTGTGTTGGATTCTTGTGACGTCACGGAGCTCGGGTTGCCTCACAGCGAATTTTGATCTTCATCCTATTAACGCCTCTGCTGGGCACAAGCCTACTCTACGGATGGACAAGCTTTGCACCACATAATGGGCCTAGTGCGGGTTGGCGGTTTACCAACGCTTAACTTGCGAAGTACGAAGAAAATAAGGATGAAAATTTTTGGTCATTTATAAAATTTCGTCGGCATTTGCTAAAGTTGCTTGGTTTTAACAATGGCAGACGATCGCTTTAACCGATGCGCCCGCTACCAAGCTTCTACGCTCTGTTCGCAAATAAAACGGTAAAAAGGACATGGTCAATTCCTGCCTAGTGATGGCCACGAATGTCACAAAAGCACAAAATAT
>CAUEGZ010000006.1:0-31813 GCA_958496325.1 Nomophila noctuella
TAGCTTCCATAGTACAAGCTTCGAGCTTAGTTTGGGGCTAGGCAATTGGTGTGTTAGTCCAATAATAAAAAATAAAAAAAACATAAAATTAAAAAAAAAAAATCAAAATATTCTTTATTAACATAGGCTTCATAGAAGCACTTATTAATCGTCAGAAAACTACAAAAAACCGGCCAAGAGCGTGTCGGACACGCCCATGAAAGGGTTCCGTAGCTAAAAGATGGCCCGACCGCTTAAGACAACATTTAGTAAGGGCAACTGCACGTCATCAGTTGGTCGAGTTGTATAAAATTAACTATGTATGATACAGAGTTCGCTATAGTTTTCGTTGAAAGTACTTACTTGGAGGTATACAGGACATTTTTTTCAGAATTATTGTAATATTATTTCAAAAGTTAAGGGGGGGGGGACGCTCTAATTTTAACTTTGTATTAATATATCTCGTGACTGGGGGGTTTGATCCACATGGTTTCAATGCAATTTTTGTTGTATTTAAAAATACCTTTTCAACGATACCCCACACTATGGGGTTTGCTCAATTTTTTTTTTGAATTTACTTTTCGTTGTATGGGAGGGGGGGTAAAAATAATTATTTTTCGATTATTTTAAAAACCAATTCTTGAATTATCACTATACATCTCTCCACCAATTTTCGTGGCAATCGGTTCAGAAACGGCGGAGAACGAGCCAGGACAGACAGACAGACAGACAGACAGACAGACAGACCGACATGACGAAACTATAAGGGTTCCGTTTTTTGCCATTTGGCTACGGAACCCTAAAAAATGACTCTACCACCGATTCGGAAAGCAGTTACTGCCGTTAAACAGTAGTCTGCAGTAAGCCTTAGATACGTACTGTAGGAGATAATGCCATTCGAAATGGGTGTTGTTTGTTGTATGTAATTAGTACTGACATATGAATTATGTAACAGTAGAATTGCATTTTCATTTTATCTTACAAGTTTTGTCGACCATCAAACGCCCATTTATTAACAATTACATAGACTCTGTATTTAGCTTCTAGGTTTAGAAAATTTAGTTTGATATTTATCCACTGCAATCAATCAAGATACTTTTGTAAACATTAAAATTGGCCTTATTTAATTGTAAATTATTTATTACTAATGTAATAAAGGAGAGGAATTTGTTTGTTTATTTGTTTGAACAAGCAAATTGCAAAAACTTCTGGTTCTAATTGGAAAAGTAAAAATAGTTCTTGTACCGACAATGCATCAGATGCAACCATTGAAGAACACCAAAAACTATAATAAAACACAATGTGGGATACTGAGATCGACGGAGCGAAGTCGCGGGTGGGCGGGTTCATTCATTGAAGTAAATATTTATTTATCACATAAGACTCATCTTTCGCCCTAAGGGAGTAGATGAACAAAGAGGTTCATAAAAATAGTTTCGTTCCCACGCTAAATCTAGAATTACGGTTATTTTATCTTGAACTAAGCTATTAATGCTGGCGATACCTAAATTCCATATGAATAAGATAATGTCAGCTGCCACCACAATGAGCTGAGTACAATGGTGTCCGTCCACGGTGACATACGAATGTATGTCCACGCCATTCGCTCGTAATAGCGTCGAAGCAATAATACGAATCTAGCGTAATATCGATACTGAGAAGTGATCAACTTAGAGCACCCAATTTTTGAGCACCTGCACCTTGAGCACCTAACCTAATGCATATTGGTAAGCCAATAATATAAAAAGGTGGGCAAAGTGGAATAAGTGGGTGCTCTAATACTAGGTGCTCAAAGGGGATTACCTCAATAATTTGAATCTAGCGTAATATCGATATTGATGCGGGAATTTCGCTTTGCAGCCTGCGAAATGGTTTTAAAATTTAAACGAGTCCCTGGAACAACATTATCGGACGGGCTGACATGACAACGCGTGCTTCCGATTAAAATTTGCTTGCTATTTGTCTCTTTTATTTCTGATAGTTTACACGATATTGTAGTGTAATGATTGGCTTCCTTTATATCACTCTTTATTTGTGTGTTGGACATTTGACGGCCAATACGTTTTTATTGACGGGCCCTTTGGGCTAGTGGTTAGAGGCCACGGCTACAAAACCAAGGGTCGCAGATTCGAATCCCGCTAGGGGCAAATGTTTGAGTGATGATCATCAGCATTTGCACTCAAGTCATAGATGTTTATAAAAGTGCTAGCGGCCGCCCGCGCCTTTGTCCGCGTGGTTTTCGGTTTCCGCACAAATAAGTATATACTATATAGCCTTAAGCCTACGTCGTCAAATGGACTATCCAACACAGAAATATTTTTTCAAATTGGACCAGTAGTTCCTAAAATTTGAGTGTTCAAACAAACAAAAAAGCAAACAAAAATACAAACAAACAAACTCTTCAGCTTTAGTATATTAGTATTAGTATAGAGACATTTAAGATTTTTTAAAATTGTGAAAAATACTTGTCTTCATACTAAACAAATATAAACGGTGATCAAAATACAAAAGAGCATGAGAGAATACAACAACAATAAAATGAATGTTGCCATTTGATCATGCGGATCAAAACACAAACTGCCACTCGTCCAGTCCGTCATTTTGTTATCCAACACCTTAATTAAAAACACTAGGTAAATCAATCCAATTTAAATTAATCCAAGTGTCAACGGGTGCCGTACTGCCGTGCATTAATCGATAAATTACGGATATCAGGGCTGAACTAAAACCAAATTACCGGCGCCTCAGAGGGTGTATCGGCTGAGCTAACGGACTGAAGCTATCCATTTGACAATCGGGCAGTCAGTTTGACAAGTGACAGCGAGGGTGATCCCCCGGCGCGAGTTCCAACTATGCCTGCACCAGACTACATTATGAACGCGCTGTAAAGAAACTCACTTGGCGGAAAAAAACACGTTCGAAGTTGGGCATGACTATGACTGCAGTCTATTTTGAAATGGAAGATGACATACTATTTTCTCGATTCATTTGTTGAAGTTTAACAGTTTCAACAATCTCACCGTGTATCAAAAATAGTCTTAATAAAAATAGTACCAGTTACAAATCTCCACATATGGAAGTAAGTCGCGAATTTTTTATATAAAATGCATTGCAACTCTAATGTAAAGTTGCAGTGTTCGACAATGATAATGTCATTTAACAAACAACAGAATTGGTGCTTTCCATTTGATGACGTCAACTATTATACAAACTGCCTCGCAACTAACACGTTATATTGCCATTAAACACCGTAATTAAAATAACTAGGTAAATTATTCCAATTTAAATTAATCCAAGTGTCAACGGGTGCCGTACTGCCGTGCATTAATCGATCAATTACGGATATCAGAGCTAAACTAAAACCAAATTACCGGCGTCCCAGAGGGTGTATCGGCTGAGCTAACGGACTGTAGCTATCCATTTAACAATCGGGCAGTCAGTTTGACAAGTGACAGCGAGGGTGATCCCCCGGCGCGAGTTCCAACTATGCCTGCACCAGACTACGGTTGATGTAATATGCAAGTGATGTAATGGACTAATCTTTTGTAGATAGTTTTGAATGAATAAACTCTAATGTAATGTAGTAATAACTTAGTCTTAGTCATAGTTAGTATTCATTTATTTTTGGAATATCTCGACTCGAAGGTACGGTAAGGTAGATATGTTAAAATAGTACGAAACATTGTAAATAGATTCATTAAAGAAATAGTCAGAAGATCTCTTTGTGGCTTACTATAAGGACTATTGCCGTATTATTCCTTGAAGTTGCTGAGTAAAAAAAATCGCCTCTTAATTCTTAAACGTTTCGTATAAAACAAATTGAATCCACTCCAACTCTATTCCTACAATCGACCCGGCAATAAATTTAACTGCGTATTTTGGCGCAAGAAAATTAACGCGGCAATAAAAAGAAAGATTTTCTTAATTAGAAACCGAGGTGAAGATAACTCGCTTACGTCCGAATCGTCAGCAGTTGCGTGACCGGCCCGCGATTTATGACTTAATAGTCGACTCGGCGCGTTAAGTAGGCCTTAGATAAGCCACCTCTAAGTGATTGTCGGCGCTCACAACAATCGTAATTACTCCAAACTAGTATCTTCGCTCGCAACACGCGATCTCTTTCATCGGCCAACTTGAATTGTGTTAATTGCCAGTGGTATTTCGTGGGCTGTTGCCGAAACCATCGAGGTGGGGTGCCAACAAAGAACCAAAGATTCTAATCTCTCCCTACTATTTCTTTGTTAATAAATTGATTGAATCTAGTTGGAATTAAGTTTATAGTCTGACGATTCCATTATCGTTACCTTTTATTCTCGCAGACAAAGACTTAAGTATTTGTTCTTCAATCAGTTTGACTCTACTGAGTCCAGCTATTAGTTATTTTTAAACTTCAAAATGTATTTCAAGAAAATGTTTATTTTGTAAAGTCATCATCATCATCCTAGCGCCTGTCCCGGTCGCATCCTCGGCCGTTGCCTCGGAGTCCAGGGTCCGCTTTCCTACTGCACCTACTCCACTTCGCACGGTCTTGGGCATCCTGGGTGGAAAGACCATTGGCACGCATGTCATCTTCAACGACGCCAAGCCAGCACTTCTTGGGCCTGCCCCTTCTTCCGGGACCCGGCGGTGGTGGCATGGTGAGACATTTGTTTCCCACGTAGCTGGCCGGTTTTCGTAAAACATGGCCGTACCAACGTAGGCGACACTCCTGCAGTTTTTCTGCAATATCACGGACACGAAGGCTACCCCGGATGCGTGAGTTCTTAATGCGGTCTTTCCGCGTCACTCCACACATCCAGCGCAGCATCTTCATCTCCGTGACACGCAGCATCTGCTTGTGTCGCTCAAGTACAGGCCACGTTTCGCTGCCGTACAAAAGGACGGGCCTAATGATGGTCTTATAGACCTGTCCCTTCAACTTAACCGGCATTTTGGGGTCACAAATGACACCAGTCACCTCACGCCACTTGGCCCAGGCTGCTGAAATGCGGGCTTTGACGTCGCAATCGATGTCGCTGGACGCATGAAGTACAGATCCCAGGTATTTAAACTGGTCCGTACGCTCGACCAAGTCACCGTCTATGCGTACGGGTGGGGGATCTGTGTTGCAGGCCATGTATTCAGTCTTCGCCACGTTTAGTTTTAGACCGCCGTTCTCAAGTGCCACCTTCCACTTACCCGCTCGTCGCACCAGTCGTCCCCTGTCCGAATCCGTCAGCGCGATATCATCAGCATACATGAGCAGCCACGGGGGTTGCTCATGTGCGTCTATGATGCTGGTTGACAGTTCGTCTAATATCACGCTAAACAGGAAGGGACTAAGGACGGATCCTTGGTGGACTCCGACGGTAACGGGGAAAGGGTTGGTGTCACCAACAGCAGTCCTAACTATTGAATCGGAATCGTGGTACATGTCTCGGATGACGTCAATATAAGTTTCAGGCACCCTCTTGGACCTCAGTGCCCACCAGATCATCATGCGAGGAACACAGTCGAAGGCCTTCTGCATGTCCAGGAACAGGAAATGCAGAGGCGTGTTCTTCGTTCTGTATTTCTCCATGATCATCCTTAGGGCAAAAACAGGGTCCATGGTACCAAGACCAGGTCGAAACCCGTACTGACAGTCCGAGACAGTACACTCCTGTCGTAGCCGAGAGTCAACTATCCGCTCAAATAGCTTCATAGTGTGGGACAACACAAAAATAAAATTTCAATTCGGACAAGTAATTCCTGAGATTAGCTCGTTCAAACAAATAAACAAACAAACAAACAAACCAACATACAAACAAACTCTTCAGCTTTGTATATTAGTATAAGAGTAGATATAAACCTGTCCAATCATATTTATGAAGGGTTTTGATTATATAAGAAATAATGATCTGTTACCTCAAGAAATAAAAATACTACGGCTCTTTAAAGTCCTTTCATTAGGACCTATTGGAGCCTACTCGATACAAGTAAACAAGCAAATTTCCTCTATTGTCTTAGTATTTTATATTTTTATAAGACGTATGCAAATACAAGAGCTGTTAGTGTCATTTTTCAAAGCGTTGCTTTAGTTAGGTGCGCCGTCTCGTTTGGAGGCAGCGCACCTAACTAAATTAGTAGGTCCTTACTCGCGCTCGAGTTGCAAGTAATGAAAGACTCCGTTTGCCTTTCTAAGCAGAACCTAACAGCAACCCGAGAGCATCCATCGGGACCACTGAGGTATTACTACTACGTATAGAGGTGACATCATGAACAAAAATTTTCTTACCCACTTTGTGGTCCATGGACCACAAAGTTGCTGCCAATTTTTCTTTTTTTTACCATTTTTTAAATAAAAAAATGCCGTTTCTATT
The DNA here is from genome assembly GCA_958496325.1 of Nomophila noctuella. Classification (NCBI taxonomy): domain Eukaryota; kingdom Metazoa; phylum Arthropoda; class Insecta; order Lepidoptera; family Crambidae; genus Nomophila; species Nomophila noctuella. The sequence continues at coordinate 6,321 of CAUEGZ010000006.1, forward strand.
TTAAAAACATGGACAATCATTACAAGACGAAAAAGACGGTGGCGTGTTATAAAATAGATAAAAAGTCAAAAATATCACTGAATTGTCAGCCCCCTTCCCTTCATTTTGACGCAAAATTTTAAATTTTTGTTCGCGATGTCCACTCTATGTAGTAATATCTCAATGATCGGGACTCGTTACGGAAAGGTGAACTAATAAGAAACGTACTTACTTATTATATACTCTAACAGTTCGTTATCGGAGCACTGGAAGACAGCAGATCGAATATCGGTTGCCTTTAAATTATTTTTCAAAAGTTGGTACATCGAAGGTACTCGAAACGATTTGCATAGACTTTGGTTGTCTTAAACTATTTTTAGCCTAATTGTGTTAACTGCTGATATTATGTCAGTACTACATAATTTAAAAGCCGAAATTGTAGATTTCCATTCTTACTCTGTACATTTTTACAAGTTCTTCGAATGTGTCTGTTAAATTAATTTGATCTGTTTTACTAAATTCCCCCGATAAAACGTGCCATTGAAATTCTCAGTAAAAACAATATTCTTCACGCATTTAAAACGATGGGAGAATTTAATTTCAAACATATAGGATCGTCGATTTAAAGCGTCAAACTTTTAACAGCGACTCTTTTGCCTGCAGGCGTACGAAACGGATATCTTTCCATAAAACGTTTTGCAAAACGCAGTTCATTGTTAAACGATTTCGTCCCAACTTTCTATTAACAAGAGGAACAAGTGAAATTTTGTTCGACGCAGATATACGAGAGTTCATAAGGAGCTGGAAGAGAAACGGCGGCCATTACTCATGGCGATTTCTCGAACACATTCTTTGCTCGGTAGCTGTTGTGCCTGCTTTATATTCACGGAGGTCCGCGTTACAGATTGTACTTGTTGTTTGGACCACTAGATTGGAGGGTCATTATAAAGGTTGTGCAATATGCATATTTTAACTCGGTTCAGGCATCAGCCCAGCAGTAGGCTAAATTCTCAGATTAATGAGAATCATAGATGCTCCCTATATCACGTCTGAATGAACCCCAAAGCATCAAATAGACACCTAATTTTAAACCTGTTTCTGCAAAATTACTGGTAATACTCGTAAAATCTCGATAACAAGATTTTTGTAGCTTATTATTTGATTTGAAAAATTAGGAATCCTTATCGGGACTTTAGCCAAAATATATTCTAATGCTTATTTAGAAATCAATCATCAATATTGCTTCAAAGGCAGACTGAGATGAAAGTTAAATAACCACGTTAATGCTTAAGAAGGAAGCCATTTCGCGATTGGCGTCAATACGTTTTAATGAGTTATTCCATTCGAATTTAATCAATTACATTTCAGACATTTATTGTTTCAAGAAATATTCAATTTTGTGTTAATTAAAAACTATAAACGTAAGTTAGTAAGTTAGAAAAGTATCAGTCTAATAATGAACTACTGTGGGGAAAAATCATGTTTTCTTTAACAATGATGGATTTTGGCTTAAACACCACGCTTGCCAAATGCGGGTTGGTGATAACAAACCCGGGCTGTGTTCAGAAAAATCTACACAATTTTTTCCCGACCCTGGAATTGATCCCAGGATCTCGAGACCACGGATCAGTACTCAAACCACCATCGAGGCGTTAATACTACAAATTATATTATCATGGATATACAACTATCATATAACAATAGCTTATAAAATTAGGAAAATAAGTCTGAATAACAATAGGCAATACTAATACTATTTAATGGGTCTAAACGCGATAATTAGTTGTGTAGTACATGTAAAATATATAATTGATATTTATATGTAATTATGAAGCAACGCGAAAGACAATACTCTTATATCAATAGTTAATGATTAAAGAAACGGCAAAGGCAAGATAATATATCGAAACTGGAGAATAGTGGTAATGTTTTAACAACATGTGCACGAGAACAATTGTTTCATAAAATATTTCCGAACCAAATCACGGACAAAGTAAGCGATACGATTCTAGCGGGAACTCTATGAATAAAATTATCATTTTGCAGAATTGATTCTGGAGTAAAATACTCGTATTATACAGGCTGTTTATGAGTGGTTGCCGGTTTGCCGGGCTTATTTCGAGAATTATACGGCACTGTTTATTGGACTATTTTGAACGAGCCAACTTTGCTAACTGCCTGAGACGTTATACGCGATTGAGTGGGTAACTGAATGGTTAATATGCGTGATTAATTTTTAATCTTTCACACTTGATTTGGTGTATTGGGGATTTATTTGATTGCTTAATTAACTTTTTACGATTAGTAAAAGAAGATTATTAAACTTGTTGGTGAAAAATCTTTTTGCGTTCGAGACGATTTGAAAGGATTTAAAGAGAACAATTATTTCTTGTGCAACGCAATAGCTGAACTTTATAAGGCCTTTGTTTTAAAATCACTCTCAACAATTAAATAGAAACGTATGCGGATACGCCCTATATCATGGTCACTAGGTTATTAATAATAGTAATATACTAAAAACATCCATTGCCCGCCTATTGATCATGATTCTAGAGACGATAACCTAACTATTTAATTTTACAACTTGATGTCTATTTTCCAAATAATATCTGAACACTCTTAAGATTCTTTCATATCTAATTTTTGAAGATTGAGCAATGTTTGATTTTGTAAGTATCATAATCAGTTTACTAACTACAATACAAATATTTAAGTTGATGGTGAAAGTGTTATTAATTAAATAGGATAAAATTAAAAGAATATGGTTCGAACTATAAGAGCCACTTTGCACATACATACGTACCTCCATAAATATATCCATAAAGGAAGCCTATGTTCTTGCAAGGGTAAGCAATTTGTACCGAATAATAATTATAATCTTTCAGTTATTTAAACTTGAAGCGAACAGGGTAACATTAACAATAACACGGTCCAAACAGTCCAAAAATACGTCGCAACAAAATATCACAGAGTGTTCATCTCAATTACGAGTATTTCATTTGCGTCGCAAAAAGGCCCGTTGCTCGCAAGATTAACAAACTCCGAAGATTATGAAGTAAGCGCGGCGTAAAATTATAGAGGTGGCTGTTAGTCTACGTGAAAGGGCACCCTGTATCACCAGTAATAATCTCAAGTGTACAGTCGTGTATTGAGCTAATGAGACACCTTGTGTTGACGAAAACGGTGAGACGTCGAGAAAATTCAGTGGAAAAATCTGCATAATACCGTGTTGGTTGAATTTCGCGTAACGAGGGATGATACGGGCTTATATGCTGGGTGGATTGACACGTGCAAATATAGTACGGTAACTATATTATTTTAAAGAGAAACAACCCATACTGCATGCCAATATATAAATAGTAAAATGTAATAACCAAAAAGGTTCTGTTATTTTTTTACCGTTTATCTATTTCTTTTCTATAGGAAAATCATTAGTAACTGTATTGTAAACAGGAGACAACGTTACTACAAATTGTTACAAGGTTACGGAAGAGCGAGGCATTCCCTACACAAGTATCATCTGATTACTTTCTGGGAAGCCCCAGGAATGTTTTGAAATAGATTTACAGAAAAAAACATATTTTATTTATTTTATAAATATTTACCTTCGAAAAAAAAGCAATAAAGGAGACGATCCATTTTGGGCTTGATTGTGCATGGATAAATTATATACCAAAAAAACTGTAAATTTTTGTTAATTAACCTCTATAAATAACAACGGAATAGGCTTTGGCCAACTTAAGTTAATTGCATAATTATATATTTTTCATTATCAAACACACTTTATAAACGACATAGCACTATATTTTTTAATTTTTAACTGTCTTCGAAAACGCACCTAATAACATAACAGATTGTAACACCATTTTTTCAGTTTTACTGTTTTATCACTTGGTGCAGTATAGGACCGGCTGTGATCTTAGGTCGAGAGGGATAGTCATGAATGCAGGGGTCGTTATAGTATTGTTTGTCTCTAATTTTATGCTATGTTTGTTTTCCTGGATTGAGAGGTCGTCACTTGAATGAAGTAATATTCTAATTTTTACCTGATTTGTTGGCGAGAGGGTTAACAATTTATCATTCCACAACCATTGGTTCATTCCTTTGACGCTGTTAAAACTGTTTTAGCGGTTTATATTAGTAAGTTCGTGAATTTTGTAACACTTTTCTGTTGTCGAAATAAACAAAACCTTGTCAAATAAGAACGGTGTCAGTTTGACAGCGACACCTGACATTTGACATTTACGTGCGCTGCGTTTTATTTTTACAGTCGTAGGCGCTAATTGTTTTTAGTCTGTTAAAATGTATAATGTTTAATATCTAATTTTGCTAAGCTAGGGTTTGCCGGAATGAATTGATTTTCCGAAGTCTTCCAAATTAATTATTCTAAAGTATTTTTAGTAGATTGTGTCTATGGTTGAGCGCGATGGTTACGAATCCTTGGTCAGTGTGCTTTGGCATTTTTTTTTTTTCTCGTTTGTCTATGGGTGGGTGAGCGATGACAAGTCTTTTTGATGGAGATCGCCATCCCTCGAGTGAAGTGGACGAGTAATCCTGGGCTGTCTCCCTGAGGAGCCTTTTTATATCCACCAAATGCGGTGAAGTTTCGTCCCGCGTCTTCCGAGATGCATTGTGCACCGTACGCCCAATAAAATGGTGAGTATTTCAAGCCGTTGATGTGTAAATGTTCCTCGAGGATGTATCAGCCATAGTCACGTGCTTGTAATTTTTGTCTTATTGTTTTAGATCATTTGATTTACCTGTGCTCCGGCCAAAGAGTCTCTTTGTGAGCTGCAAATCCCAGTGTTCTGGTAAGAATATTAATGAAAATTTTATTGTTCGGCATAGCCAAATATGTCACGTTGTGAAGTGTTTAGAATGTCGACTTAATTTGGTCATTGTGGTGATTGCAGGGCTCCATAGACCGGCTAAAAAGCCTTTTGGGTGTGAATGTCGGCAGCTCGGTGTGCCGTAGACGTGGCGTGGACACGTGGTACCTCCCGCCTGTCAAAATGTCGACGGTGAGCTGATCCCAGAACCGATTTTGCATTGGCTCGGAGTCAAGGTACTGATGGCAATGGATTTAATCATTTAGGGCCGTATTTATTTCAATTTAACAAGTGTTCAACTTCCCCGTATTGACTTCTCGGTCGAGGCCGATGGAGGAAGCGCAGTGACTTTATCTCAACTTAACTTTGATAACTGAACAAAAATTTCAAATAGTGTTTGTTATTAGTGAATAGTTAGTAGTGAATTTCAAATAGTTTTTATTAGACATGATTTGTGGGGTGTGCATGCGTACTGACTTGGCTGACTCTCTATGTTGAGCGGTGGGCTGACCTTCAGGGCTGGTGGTTTGAGTAGGTGGTATCAGACTTTCCCAACACGGTCCTCCCATCGGTACTGAATGTACAGCTGGCCGCCCAATATAGTTGGTCAGATGCCACCCCACCATAACGGGCATGCTTAAGCTAATCCCGATTTACTGATAAGGTGTAGTACCATGTGTGATAAGGTGTAGTTCGCCGGACGAATGTTAATTACTGTCTCGGTATCATGTAATTTTTTTTACTATATGTAACTGCTCCTGTTTTTCAACTGAATCTAATGTGTATCGAAATACTTAGTATTAAACCAGTCTACTTTTAAATGAAATTTTGTTTGATTTACTATTCTCCACTTGCTACGGTTCATGGATCATTCATTTATTTTTGCTTCGTATTTAACTTTTTTCCTCTAGCAGGATTTAATATATTTTTTTTATTTTGGTACGGAGTCACCTATTGTTACTCCGTCCCCTTTCAAGGCGCCCAACATTTTATTAAATTGGATTGATCCAGGAACGACTAGGCCACCGAACCCGAGACCCTCTCATGCTCTGCCGCCGGATTTTTCCCTGTGGGACGAAGTGATTCTTATTCGAATCGTTGCGCACCCCCACGGGAAAAATTGCTATTACAGTCAACGTGGGGACGGATTTTAGCTAATCCCGATTTACTGATAAGGTGTAGTACCATGTGTGATAAGGTGTAGTTCGCCGGACGAATGTTAATTACTGTCTCGGTATCATGTAATTTTTTTTACTGTATGTAACTGCTCCTGTTTTTCAACTGAATCTAATGTGTATCGAAATACTTAGTATTAAACCAGTCTACTTTTAAATGAAATTTTGTTTGATTTACTATTCTCCACTTGCTACGGTTCATGGATCATTCATTTATTTTTGCTTCGTATTTAACTTTTTTCCTCTAGCAGGATTTAATATATTTTTTTTATTTTGGTACGGAGTCACCTATTGTTACTCCGTCCCCTTTCAAGGCGCCCAACATTTTATTAAATTGGATTGATCCAGGAACGACTAGGCCACCGAACCCGAGACCCTCTCATGCTCTGCCGCCGGATTTTTCCCTGTGGGACGAAGTGATTCTTATTCGAATCGTTGCGCACCCCCACGGGAAAAATTGATATTAAAGTGGCGCCCAACGTGTGGCCTAGAAAGTGAGTTTAGTACTTCAACATAGTGTATTAAAAGTGATATTATGATAATATAATATAATTTTTATGTTTTTAGAATTGTGAAATTTTTATATAGTACGATTCTTTTCATATTTTATTCGTCATGTCGGAACTTAATTATAACATTAAATACTTGCTTAAGGACGAACTTGAACACGAGTTAGCTAACCGTAAAGTACCTTTTGATAAAAATAACACCGTGGAACAGTTGCGGAAACTTTTACGAAGTACCTTGAAACTAGCCCGTAGGGGTAGCTTGAAAGTTCCTTCTGCGGTTTTAACTGCCGACAGTCTTAGGGCGGAAGTTTCGGTGATTCAGCTGAAAGCCGAGGCTTTGGTTAAGTCATTTGGAGAGGAGAATGTTGCCGAATCTACTCGCATGCGTCTGGTTAGCCGTGCTAACTATGTTCTCTCCAGGATTTCCAGGATTGCTGACCCACCTGAAGCATTGCTGGTAGCGCAGGGGAATTTAGTGAGCTGTCTCTCGGCTACTGATAGTTCTTCGGAGTCCGAGGCTTCGGAAGTGGAAGATAGTTCCCCGCGATGTGTCAGTCAGACAGTCGTGTACAAGCCGGAGAAATCATATAATCTAGGTTCTTTAAATTTAAGATTTAGCGGTGATACTTGTGTTCGGGCGTTTATATCGAGGTTGGAGGAGTTGTGTGCCGCCAGGAAGATACCGAAGCACTACGTTTTCACTGGGTTTCCTGATTTGGTGGATGGGCCCGCTCTTTATTGGTACCGAGCGAGCAAGAATAAGTTCCATGATTATGACGAATTGGTTTCTGCGTTGAAGTCGGACTTTGATCTTCCGGATTTTGACGATCGGCTGCTTGATGAGATACGGTCTCGTACTCAGGCCAAGCACGAGTCTTTGGTAGTTTTTCTTTCGGTTGTACTGGGAATGATGTCTCGGTTGAGTTTCGAGCCTCCGGAGGGGGAAAAACTAAGGATCGTGTTGAAGAACATACGCCCGGAGTACAACCGCGAGTTGATGTTGGTCGACGTCAGGTCGATAGATCACTTGCGGGAGTTGGGTAAACGTATCGAGGCATGTAAGCTCCGTATGGACGGTTTCTCTGAACCCTCGCTGTCTAAATCGAGTGTGGCTCCCGACTTTCATTATAAGCCGAAAAGCAGGTCCGAAAGTGTTCCGATCAAAAACGTCAATTCTGTTGATAAAAAGCAGTCAGTTGCTTCCGTTCAGGGTAACCCCAATAAGGGCGCGGGTTATTGTTTTGTATGTCGGTCTAACGAGCATCATACGTCTCGTTGCAGTGCATCTCGTCCCGTGCTGTGTTATAAGTGTGGCAAGCCTGACGTGAAGTCCCCTGATTGTCCCGATTGTAATCGGGCAAAAAACTGAATAAGTCCGTCTCTCTGAGAAATGATAATTCTTGCAGAGAGACGTATTTTAAACCGGATGTGAGTGATAATAGGCCCTTCTTAACCGTCAAAGTGTATGGTGTTAATGTTAGCGGTTTACTTGATTGTGGTGCTAGCTGTTCTTTACTTGGAAACAATGCCCACAAATTTTTTTTGAAACTCGGTATACCGGTGCGCTCTCTTAGCAAACCTTGTTACATTAGAGTCGCCAATGGTTCCGAATATTTTTGTCAATATTTTATGGATGTTCCTGTTGAGTATAAGAGTATGGTTAAAATGATAAAGTTTTACATTCAGCCTAAGATAGCTCTTCCAGTCCATTTTGGTATTAACTTTTGGAAGTCGTTTGATCTTGCACCTGACGTGTTAGCTTGTATTCCGTCTATCCCTTCTGATAAAGTCTGTGATGTGGATAGTATTTCTGAAAATGGTTTGAAGCCTTATGATGCTTTGTCTCGTGAGCAGATGTCCGAATTGGAACGCATTAAGTCCCTGTTTGCTAATATCGATTCTGAAAAGGTTGGTTTGGGTCGTACCCATCTTGCTGAACATCATATAGATACCGGGGATGCTAAACCCGTGAAACAAAGGTACTACCGTATGAGCCCGGAGAAACTTAAACTTTTGGAACAAGAACTGGATCATATGTTAGAACTTGGTATTGTTGAACCGTCTAGCTCTCCTTGGAATTCTCCTACTACTCAGGTTCCTAAATCCAATGGTAAAGTTCGCGTTTGCTTGGATAGCAGGATGATCAATGCAGTTTCCAAAACGGATGCCTATCCTCTTCCTTATATAAACTATATATTGGATAACCTTCGGGATGCTAAGTTTTTGACCTCTCTGGATTTAAGTGCTGCATACCACCAGATTCCTTTGGCGAAGAGCTCCCGAGAGAAGACCGCATTCACTGTTCCAGGTCGAGGCTTGTTCCAATACAAAGTCATGTGCTTTGGACTCGTCGGAGCTTCAGCTACGATGCAAAGACTGATGGATAGTTTGTTTTCTGCGCAGTTTGACAATAAGGTATTCTGTTATATCGATGATATTATTGTGTGTACTGATTCATTTGAAGAGCATATAACCATTTTGGAGGCAGTTTATGAAAAACTCAAAATTGCCAATCTTACCATCAACATGGAAAAGTCCCTATTTTGTCGGTCGGAGTTGAAGTACCTGGGGTACGTGGTGGATCGCTATGGTTTGAGGACAGACCCGTCGAAAGTGGACGTCATCGCCAACTTTCCCGTCCCCACTGATGCCAAACAGGTCAAGCGTTTTCTTGGCATGGCCGGATGGTACCGCCGTTTTATAAAGGATTTTTCCAAAATAGCGAGGCCTTTGTCGCGTTTAACTAGTAAGAAGGTTCCTTTCGTATGGACTCCTGAAGTGGAGGAATCTTTCTCCACCCTTAAGACCGCGTTAATTTCGGCTCCAATTCTGAAGTGTCCGGATTTTAGCTTGCCTTTCTATATACATACTGACGCTTCGTCATACGCTGTTGGAGGCGTGTTGACCCAACGGCATGATGGCATAGATCATCCGATAGCGTATTGCAGTAGGACTCTTAATGCCCAGGAGGTCAACTATACCGCGACGGAAAGAGAATTGCTTGCTGTCATCTATGCTTTGGAGCAGTATAGGTCGTACGTGGAAGGAAAAAAGTGTTTTATCGTGACTGACCATGCCTCTTTATTGTGGTTTTTTAAGCTCAAGAATCCTACCGGTCGTCTTAGTAGATGGGCTTGTCGTCTGAGTCAATTCGTCTTTGAGATTATTCATCGAAAGGGGAAGGAGCATGTTTTGCCAGATACTTTATCCCGCATCAAGATTGATTCGATCGAAATTGACCCGCATGAGATAACTGATCCTTGGTACGTCAAGCTCTTTGAGGGATGCTCTAGGAACCCTAAACTTTATCCCAATTTCTCTGTTTCAGAGGGTAAACTATATCGTTTGACAAAGAATAAGTACAATCTTACATCTCAACATGAGTGGAAAATTGTGGTTCCAGGTGAAAAGAGGTTGGAAGTTATTCGGAAGTATCACGACGAGCCGGCCTCTGGTCACTTTGGGGTTGCCAAGACTCACAGGAAGATCTCGACTATGTATTATTGGCCTTCGTTGTTTAATGACGTGAAAACATATGTCCGAAGTTGTGAAATCTGCAACACCTATAAACCCGTCAACACTGCTCGTCCTGGTTTAATGGGTAATCCTCGTCAAGTTACTAAACCTTGGGAAGCTATTTCCTGCGATATTGTTGGACCGCTGCCTCCGTCTTATGCGCGGAATCAGTATTTATTCGTTGTCTCTGATTACTTCAGTAAATATGTTCTTCTTTTCCCTTTACGAAATGCCACTGCGAAAGCGGTGTGTAAGTGTCTTGAAAAGGGTGTATTTCTGGTACATGGGGTGTGCCGTATCCTATATACGGATAATGGTCCACAATTCACTTCTAAGGAATTTAGAGATTTATTGAAGGGAGCCGGTGTTCCTCATATCTTTTACAACCCTCGTTACCATCCTCAATGTAACCAAACCGAACGTGTTAATCGGGATATTGTTCGAGCCATTGCTTCTTATGTGCGTTCTGATCATCGAAAATGGGATCAGAATATTCAAGAACTCCAATGTGCTCTCAATTCGTCTGTTCACGACGGGACTAAGTTCACTCCATATTTCTTGAATCATGGTAGGGAGATGGTAATCGATGGAGCTATCTTTAATTCTGATCAGCCTTTCGATGGTCAGGACGTCACTGTCCAGCCGGACCAGTTTATTTCTGGGTTGCCTAAGTTGCGGAAGGTATTTGAAGACGTTGCGGGTCATTTGAAAAAAGCATATCAACATAATGCCAAGTATTACAACTTGAGAAAGCGCCCTCTAGAGCTTAAGGAAGGGCAAATAATCTACAAAAGGTGTTTTCCTTTATCCAACGCCTCCAAATACTTTTCTGCCAAATTGTCTCCCAAATTTGAAAAGTGTGTGGTAGATAAAAAACTGGGTAACGTGGTCTATTCTTTGAAAAATATGGATGGGAAGCCATTAGGGTCTTTTCATATAAAGGATATAGTCGTACGTGGTCCTAATGAGGGTGTATGAGTTTTGTTTGTTTCCAGTTAGTTTGCTGTCGCTTTACCATTATGGTCGAGGATCGACGGTATTTTTAGTAATTAAGGTTTCTGTTGTGTGTCCAATCCGTAGGCCTTGTAGCATTCGCATATTTCGCGATTGATGCCAAGGATCTGGACATAATTTTAGTAATGTTGTTAGTGTTTAATCTGGGTTTGTGTGAACCACAACTAAATTAAGGATTTAAACATTTAGTTTTTTTTTGTATCAGGTAAGTCCGTTGTGTATCTTACCTTGTACTCCTTATAGTGTCTGAGGTATGTTGGATTTTCTAATCTTTACACTGTGTTTTTGTGAATTCCCTGTTGTCATACTTCATTTTTGCGTGTAATTTACCCCGATTCGTGGTGTGGTAAATTACACTATGGTCTTGGTTTATCCAGCCATTGGCTTGAGATAAGTTGGATGTTCCACTTCTCACTTTGTGTAACCTTTAGTGTTTATTACTGGTTACGGGTTTGAACCTGGTGTAGTTTTGTCTGTATCAGCGAGCTCTCAGAATGGTTCTACCTGACTTTCTATTAACTTTTAAGTTATTAGGTTTTCCCTTATATGATTCAAACTCCTGGTGAATGAGTTTGGAGTCTTGAGGTGTTGTTTTTGTATTGTTCAAATGTTTGTATTGTTGTTAAGATGTGGTAGTGTTACCTTTTGTCGTTTCTCTCGACGAAAAATTTTATTCAAAATTTCAATAAAATTTTCATTTTGAATAAAATTTTTCTTTCCCAACTAAGGCGGTACTGTAACACCATTTTTTCAGTTTTATTCGAACATAGAATGATTAGGTGTGACTGACGCGGGGGGTACAAAAGAGACAGCTGACTACCTAAGTATTATTTTTATTTGTATTTGTTTTCGTCCGTGTTGTTCTTAGATAAATTCAATTCTTAACACCTTTGGTCTCAGGACTAGTTATTGTGTGATGTCATATAGGTAATGAACATACGCCTCATTTTAATAGGAAAACAAATAGAGGAATCTGTAGTAACACAGTATTGATAACTAGTTTGTAGAAAAGTTCAGGTTTTCGTTAAGAAATGAAATGAAATAATTTATTCAGCAATTTGATTCACTTAGTAAAATCTTTTGCACGTCAAAAGCCGAGCCAATGCAAAATATCGTTTTTTAATGGCATAATTCGTCAACTTCCATGCTTATCGAAGTACGATTCTAAAAACAAGTGAAATCCAAGTGATTTTAGCCAAAGTCGTTGACCTCCAGTTTTGTGGACAGTCGTTTTTTGCGGGAAGGTTGGTACAAAGCCTGTCGTTTATCATTGAGTATCAAGGCGTGCGCAGAAGTTGAACAGAGAATGTCGGAAACAATACAGTTAAATATAGTAGGTACACACTATCTGTATTTTATTTTTGTTCACGCAATACTGGGAAACCCCTATATTATGGCCTGGTGACAGGTCAAACTGAAACAAAAAGGTTTTTGTCAAAACTGTTGTTCACCTTGTATACTGAAGTCCACTCTTGATAATGATGACATTAGTCCACATCTTTATGAACATTAAATGAAGTATTCCTCTGTTTTAAGGTTAACACAATAACACAAAAAGCAGGTCTTAAACACTATTAGGTACAACAGTGTCATAGGAATACAAGTGGCTCGGTGACAATAATTCGAAAAGCTGCTACAAGTCTCAGAGTAAGAGATTATTCGGGTAAGAGAACTCCAACATCAATGAAATGTAGAACGTTTAGGGAAACAATAAGTTGCCTAGTATGTGCGATTTGTAAAGTCAAGTCAGCCAATTTCCTTCACACGGGTTATTTTGTTCATGCTTGCTGTGTCAGAGTCGCACTATACGAGTACCATCTGCGTCACTTAATTATCGACATCTACGTAACTTTTATGAATAAAGCAAAAATATGTTATGCTGATAAGAAATTGCTCAAGGTCAAAAACAATATTTTATGAAAAACAATTTTAGAAGTGTTATGAGAGCCTCCGTCCAGACTTCTGCATTAGTATGATGATGATGATGATGATAGAGAACTTGCTTTGGATGAAGTATTGAACGAGCGTGTCTTATTTGGGTAAAATAATTACAAGACTAGAACGCAATAAGACCAAGTATTATGTAAACTGTATTAAAAGAATTGGAGTGAGTACTTATTTTTTTAATATTCTTTGTAGATTAAAATAGTGAAAATAGTACACAAAATATGTACCTACATCAATATTTCTTACTTATCTTATAAAATGGACCTTGTTTGTATAATGATAAGAGTAGATATACTGTGGGAAATGTGTATCAGATAGTTACTACGAAAAGGATCTGATTAATTAATGTTATGTTTATTATTACATTGTTTTGAAAACGATTACTTTTGTGTTATTGTTTATCCTTTGATGACCAAAAAGAAGATCAAACAGATTATGTATGTTAATCGAATGCTCTATAAAGTTGATAATGCCTTTAATTTTATAGCAGGTAATTATGTAAGGTAGTCGTAGCAGTATTTTGCTCCACTTGCCCCTAGTATTTTAAGACAAGAGAGAGAGTGAGAGAGGCTCTTCTATTCACTTCACATATATTCCCGCGCTGATGACCTGTGGCTAATTACTATAATTTATTTTTGTGAGTGTAGATCAAAATATCTTAAAAAGTTGTGCATGTTTTCTGGTAACTAAAACTTTTAAGTTACCCGTCTATAAAAACTAATTTAAAAAGTCCACCCTGTATATTTAATGAAGATTATTTTCTAGATGCTCCATTTAATATTAACGAACATGACTGAGGCGAATTAAATTTTTTCAATTTGATGACGAGTTTTCGTCCTAGTGTACCTACAGCGTTTAGTTTTGATCATACATGGTTCTTTATTTCCACATTAAATGGAATCTTCATTTAAATATAAGTCAAATATACGCCGTACTTTTCAATATAAAACTGTCGTGATCTATAACGTAATAAGATTTGAAAGGGGTGATGTCGCTTGGGTATCACATGTGGGAACGCTATTATTCTGAAATTATACGACCCAAATATCGACTGGGAATCCACGACTGAATAATGTATTATTACCAATTTGCGACATCACCCTTTTTCTTGTTAAGGGTTAACGTACTTTCCGAGAAAGAAGATTAGTCTGAACTAATGTACATTCTGTTTTTTTCTTGAGTTTTTTTTTCTGCGCGAAATTCTCTCTAGGCACAATATGACAATCTACCTTTTAAGTAATAAAAGTTATTAAGCTTGTTAATGCCCCACAGACTGCAAGGTAAAGTCCTCCATCATTAGAAAAGAAATCATGTTTTTTCATATAACATGATTTCAAACGATAAAGGCCTTTGGCCAGGCCCAGGATTGGTTTTGGCTTAATCACGCTTGACATATGCGGGTTGGAAGAATCAACAATGTTTCCCGATCCAAAATCTGAGTATCATTAAGAGTACTGCTTTTGATCTGTATTTAAACAGAGATAAGTACAATAACATTCATTTTTATGTTGTACTAGCGGCCGCCAGCGACTCCGTCCGCATGGGTTTCGTTTCCGTACACAGTGTGACTATAGATTGCTAAAGAATTTGTCAATTCGAATCGAACCAGTTATTACTGTTAAAAACACTCCGAGCGCACTAATGAGTTTGAGTTATAAGTAAAACAAACGAATCAGGTGGACCAACCATGCATGAATAAGGGCTGTCATTAAAACCTCTTATACAATCGAGAAAAAATCTCGTCATCGCGGTTAAGGCGAACTCGCGTTCCGCAATGTCTTACCGCCATCTGTTATGCCAAATGTGCACTAATCTTAAATTGACGTTAACTGTTACTGAGATTAGCGCGTTCAAACCAATCTGGATCAGGATATTACACGTGTTATTGTGAGTCAACCATGAAAGATAGACATATGCTGTAAAGGGATATTTTTTAGGCCATTTTATGAAGAATATTTCCGTCATACATGATTTTGATGTAACTTTAACCATTAAAGCTGCACACGCGACTGAAGCTTAAGAAATGGAGTAAATTCTCCCGTTTTCCCCACATTTCCCTTCACTACTCTGCTCCTATTTATTGTAGCGTGATGAAAAGTATCCTATAATATGCCCAGGAGTATAAAGAATAATTGTACCAAGTTTCGTCAAAATCCGTCCAGTAGTTTTTGTTTCTATAAAGAACATACAGACAGACAGACAGACAGACAGACAGACAGACAAAAATTTTACTAATTGCATTTTTGGCATCAGTATCGATCACTAATCACCCCCTGATAGTTATTTTGAAAAAATATTTAATGTACAGAATTGACGTCTCTACAGATTTATTATAAGTATAGATGATGCCAAGTAATGACTACTCTGTGGGATATCTACTACCTACATGCGTATTATTTGCGTGTAAATAAGCGAGTGATCGTCACTGAAAACCTGACTTAAAACATGTTCTATATGGAAGTTAATAAGTTGTTCATCAAACGTTATGCACATCGCAGCAACATGTTAACTTTTTGGACAAACTTTTTTTTTTAACCTGATGTTATATAGGACATTTTTATAGTCGGAAAAGACATTGCTTGTAGCAAATTCTTGAATTGTATTTTCTTTAAAAGATGTATATAGGTCATTTGAGACAAAGTGCACTTTAAAATAGCTAGATTTTATCATTCACGAATCCCTCCAAGGGGTGATTGTTATTTAATAATATTATGTCAGTTGTAATCGATTCTACTCTTATTTAAGTGACGTGAAGTGCAGGTTAACGATTGTTTAATGTTATCATTGAAGACGATAAGGCTGCAGTCACATTAAATAGGCTGAACTAGGCATGTGTTTTAAAGGTCGCATTCAGAGCCTTTGGGCAGGGCAGTACATACATATGTAGGTAGGCAGCGAACTATCATTATGAAATTACGCGTCGCAATTTTCCCTCTTAACTTTACCTCATAATGTGTCACAAAGAAAATTACCAATTTACTACACATTTATATTCAAATACGTTTGACTCATAAGTTCAATTCGATATCATTCAATGCTTATTCTAAGTCGGGTAAGACCCAAGACCGTAATCACCCTAGCTGTCTGGCAAGCCCAAAAGAGCACGTATTTTAGTTTACTTACTGGTCATCCCCCTATCTATTTTAAAATGTTATCTATTCCAATAATTATTTAACTCAGTGACACATTGTTTTAGAAGTTCGAATAAACGATAAACAAAGTGTTTTTTTTAGTTAGGTATATTTGTTCGTACCTATTTGTAATATTAAAGGCACTTCAAAAACGTGTAAGTAATAAATGTCGGATATTAAAAAAAAAACTATCCGATTTGGGACCAACAACAAAATAGGTATTCAAAATCCATATTAACTACACTTCATATACCATTGTCAAAGAATATCCTTTATAACATGAACGGCAATTTAACACGGTTGACGGTATTGAGTCATTATTTGTAAAGATAGTGGAACAATGGGCCATAGCTCACAAGACCGCTGTGTGTGGATGGTTGACTGACGCAAAAGGTAAATAACTTGTGAATTCAATTCTTTCGCATTTCTATTCGTGTTATCAAGGCTTTTATTACTTAGATATTCGTTTACCTACCTACCTACTTAACTACATTTTCCTTCCATGAATTTCGAGCTATCGCAAAATAGTCTGAATGTTAATTGTAAAGTACTTCCCCAATTTAAGTTATTTTCAATATTTACTTTTAGCGTGCTAAGTAAACATCAAGTTGGTCCTTCCTAGGGAACAACGATGCGTAATATTTGTACTATCAAAGTGTCGGCAAATGCTTGGTTCAAAAGTAGTTTTTTAAACCCTCGAGGTACTGT
Source organism: Nomophila noctuella (assembly GCA_958496325.1). Lineage (NCBI taxonomy): Eukaryota > Metazoa > Arthropoda > Insecta > Lepidoptera > Crambidae > Nomophila > Nomophila noctuella. The sequence continues at coordinate 23,129 of CAUEGZ010000006.1, forward strand.
TGGATTTATAAACACAAAGCCTTATTGCGATACAGACCTTCGACAAGAGAAACTTAAAGACCCAACTCTATACGAAGCATGTGGAAACTGAGATGTTGTTGCTGACCCTACTAGGTGCTATCAACCGATTACGTTCAAATTATTGGGTATTCCTTTCCGGCTGCTTTTGACCATGGCGGCTGATCTTACGATCAGCCAGGTACTCAGGAAAAATTATAGTGCGCAAGTGAGTGCGCAAGCACAGGTGCACACCCTAATCTCTCACTCTTATAGTTAGGTAGAACGGCAATCAGACACGATCTTAGAGAGATCAGGCGCAGAACCAACGACTTAACGCACCTTTTGAAAAAAGAGAAGCTTGAGATTAAATTTTTGGTCACTAATCCGCAGACTGGCCTCTGCGGTACTATAAAAACATCACTGCCAACTTACCCTACAAGCCGGAAAGGCCACTTAAAAAAGTTAATAGAAAAATATGTCGAAAGTAATATCACCTTCATACTCTCATAGTTATTGTACAAGGAAAACTTGTGACTTTTCCCCCGACAACTGGCGGGGAGGCAGGAACTAACTTCTCAAGACCAGTTCATTATGCGGATGTAATAAGATATGGAGGCTAGCACTCAACGCGGACTATTGAGATAAGAGGCATATCAAGTAGGGGAAATGGTCTCACTCATGTTCCCAGATTTCACGAACAATTGGGATATAAAGCATGTTCATTCATGTGTCAAATGGTAATTTTGTGTTTGAATACAAATGTACCTACATTTTCGTACGAGTACGATGTTCAAATTCCATCAAGGCGAAAAAATCCGAATTCTTTTTGATTGCTCAACGGATATGTCTTCAAAAACGTCTTTAAAAGAAAAGTTTATCGTTATGAAAGTAACAATTATTACTTCTTTTGTTGAAATGAAAGCAAGTGGACCATATAAGATGTTAAAACGCTTTTAGGTAATCACAAATATAGTTGAAAGTATTTGAAAAAAAATTACCAAACCTTGATAAAGCCAACAAAGTTCCAGAGCTCAGTTGGAGAGGGTGGGACTTCAAAGGCAGGCAACCCATGTGGGTTAATTTAATTGACATGAGCAACGGTAATAACTTACCATCAGGAGACAATTATGCTCGCTTACATAAACATAGTGCACAGGCATTATCTGGGTGAGCTTACTCCACCGTAGGCCTCTCCTGTGCTCTCGTTCTAGTCTGCGACCAAGAGCAAATCCATAGTCGATCTTCTTCTTCTAGCGTTTATCCCGTTTCTATACGGGGTCCGCTTTGACCATGATCCAGGATTTGGCAAGTCTGGTTATTACAGTGAAGCGACTGTCATCAGACCTTCGTAACCCACAGAGGGGAACCAGACAGATTGGATTCATGGTTACACATTTAGATCTAACTGAACTAAAGTCAGAAATCACTGAATGTGCAGGTTTCCTCACAATAAATAGTCGATAATAAATAGAAAAGGAGTAGAAGCCAGAAACCACAGTAGATCATCATCATCCTAGCGCCCTCCCGGTTGCATCTTCGGCTATTGCCTTGGAGCCCAGGGTACGCTGCGACTATGATCCTGAATTGCCTGCTTGCCTGAACATGCCTGGTTAGAAACCACAGTAGATGTTAACAAAAATCCTTTTTTTTACATTCCAGCCATCATATCGGTGTGCTGGGTGGCGGGCGCCGGGGTGGGGCTCCTCCCCCTGCTCGGCTGGCACGCCGGGGACTCCGCCACCGGCTGCTACTTCGTCGACGTGATGGACTACAACTACCTCGTCTTCCTCTACTTCGCCACCATCGTCACACCCAGCGTGTTGCTGGCAGCCTTCTACGCTCACATCTATAGGGTTGTTGTTAAACAGGTCAGTTTGCTGAAGGAAGAAGTAATAGTCAAACCAAGAAAGTGGTTGTCAATAAAACGTTCCAGTTGAGAACGACCCGCGTTTAAACAGAACACAACAGTACCTTCCAGTCACCAGTTTTAAACTCAAAGAACAGTATTTTTTTTTATGAAAAACTGAATATATTGGAAAAGACCATTAGACCAAACTTATTGTTTTTTAGTTCAAAACTGATGTCTACTTTTTGACTATATCTCGAATAATCGTAAAATACATTATGTCATTCAGTATAGGGCGCTATTTTTATTTTATTTGTAAACAGTATTACAGATTTTCAAGTGAACAGCCTTTAAAAAAACTGTTTATGTTTTCCATTAGTAAAAACACACATAGAAAAGCCAAAGGTGACAGTTTTTTTTTTATGTCAGAGGCGGCAAACGAGCTAGCGGGTCGCCTGATGGTAAGCAATCACCGCCGCCCATGGACATCCGCGACACCAGAGGTATCGTTGATGTGTTGCCGGCCTTAACCCCATACCCTCCCCAACTGAGCTCTGGAAACCTTACTCACCAGCAGAAACATAGCACAACAGTTACGTAGTGCTACTTCACTGCGGTCTTCTGTAAGGTGGAGGTACTTCCCCAGACGAGCGGCTCATTCGAGTGGAATTTCCACAAAGCTCTACCTCTCTTCAGTTGAGTTGATTGAGTTCTAGGACATTCCAATTTCTTATCATAGACATTTCACAGTCTTCTACGGCGTAATACTTTTGTGCAGTATACCTATATAGCACGGGTATTTCCGTTCGTCGTAGTTAAATAGACGTAAAGATTGGCCGAAACACTTGTTCAATGTACCAATACAGGAAAAACTCTGAAACCGCAAGAAACTGACATGTCCGAATAAAAGTTTCTGAAGAGGATCGATTCGACCTAATCGGTCGTCAATTAACTTTTATGTGTACTTAAGTAGAGTTATTGGTATTTCATACGTAGCATTTCGAGATATCTGTATAATTATATCGATCATGACCATCGTGACCGGTCTTAGCTCATCCTTATTTTTCCTGTTACTCTTAGTAGGTATTTGCTTACAAGTTCTACAAATGGAGCCCAGATGCCGAAGAATAGATAGTCTTAATATTACTACACATACCTTCTAAGCTTCTGTATGACTTATTGTTTACATGGACACATAATGTAGGTAGCTAAAATTTGTTTACGCAATGCACCTATTCAATTTATAGTTCTATGTAGATAGTAGTAGTTACTTGTAGTATAATTATTATGATGATGAACTTATATCATTTTGTGGCTATACATTCAATCGGTCAATTGCCTTCCTCTGCTAAAAGACCTCGAAAGAGGATGAGCCCACCCCATTCTTGAACGTAATATGTTATCACAAATTTATCAGTTTTTTTATCTTTGACCCAATAAAATTTAACCAATTACGAGTCCCTTGCGTGACAGTGAAAACTGGACGTCGACTGACATTGAAATAATGTCGTCCCGTGCAAGATTTCTTTACTGATACTACTTAAGTCAGCATTTTCCTCAACGCGTTGAACAGAGTAGAATTTAATGAAAGTCAAGATCAACATTCTCGAACAAGGAACTGAAAGTTTGCTGTGTAAGAAGAAAGGCTTTTAGGAGATAAAACAGAATATGTTGAAAGTTCGGGTGAAGATCGAAAAAGATATAGGCATTTTAAAAGAATGTGTAAGAAGAATGCTACTGAGGTATTTATCATAGTGAATGACAAAAGATCCAAATATAACAAGAATGAGGTGGTAAACAAACAGTAGCTTATCTGTTATCTACATACTTTAGTATACACTTTGTTAGCTCCACACATTGAGTCGTTGATAACAGCTAGAAAGCAATTGTATACAATAATAATAATCTGCATGAAGAACTTACAGCACCAAAAGGTAAGCCTTTTTGGTGTTTACAAATAAAACAAAATACTTTTCTGTATTATAACATGTTAATTTTATTCAGTTTAATTCCGGTAGTCAATGTTTAACAATACGAGTACAATAATGATAAGAGTGTAAAGAGTACAATAAATTATTAGAAGCACAAAACAATGAGCACACGATATGCCAGCTTACATTATGTAGGTACCTATCTACAATTTAACATCTCAGACTTGCCAGAAGGTGGCCTTCGATGAATTCCAAACTTGTTTTCCTCGTTCGACGCGTAAGAATTGTTTTTTGAATTATGATGACCTTACTATAACATTGCAATTACACGCTTCTTCGCTTAAAATTATAATTTCTGGAGTGTCGTGTTGCCCGCCATAATCTCCATTGATCCCCGTTCTTATAACTGTAAAACATAGGAAGGTGTGGTCAAAGAGACCAACAGATAGACAATCCGGTTTTAACGTAAATACCTAGGAGTTTTTATGACGCCTTTCCACAAATGATGTAAAATAATTATAAAATTATAAATTACAATATCCTGCATTTGATAACAGTTAATTAGCATCCCACTGTTTTTAATTGCTCCCAATTGATCGCAGAGTGAGGGCAAAGTTATTATCGCCCGTATTTACTAGTAAGTGGAACATGTACTAGTTAGAAAAATACAAATTAATTTTGTAAAACAACTTTACAGCTACAATTCCTAAATTCGTATCATCTGGTACTAACCAAGTGATCATAAGTCCGAGCGACATTTAAAAAACACATTTGAGAATTTAACGATGAAACCACTGGCAAGATATATCTTGCGCTTAACGCTGTATACAGCGTGCCTATAAGTGTGAGTGATTTATTAAATTAGTGCATTTTATTTTGTTTTCAGCTTAGCGCTGTGGTGACGGTAGAGGGCAGCCGTGGCCGTCTCGCCGGAGGCACCATGCTGCGGGTTCTCGGCGCCGCTCAGAAGCGCGAGGTCAAAGCCACGCAGAACCTCGCCATCATCGTCTTCTTCTTCATCGTCTGCTGGATCCCTCTGTACACCGTCAACGCAGTCAAGGCCTTCATGCCTAACCTCGACATACCGAACCTCCTCACCTACTTCTGCATTATCTTCTCTCATCTCAATTCCGCTATCAACCCTTTGTTATACGCGTACCATTTGAAAGACTTCCGAGCTGCATTAAGAGGGCTCATTTGTAGTATATTGGGCAGAGGCGTGGTCCCATTACCAGCGGCGTATAGGCCCCCGGTCCCTATGAGAAGACCGGCGCTGGAACGTTGCAATGCTTTGAGGGAACGACCGAGAGTGTACGTGCATTCTCCGGTGTGGCTCCGACAGAAAGAAGCTGAACAGGCAACAAAGGAAGGCACCAACGCAGCAGGAGCGAAAACGCAAGACGTAGAACCGTTTCTAAATAAAATAGCTACAGATAGTTCCAGCGGTCGACATACACCCGAAGGTAGAGAGTCGGATGGTCCATACCTCATAAATTCTAATGAAGAGAGGATACAAAGTCCTTACAAGAAGGTGGAAGATTTCCTGCGAAGGGTGCGTAGCGCGAATGGGGATAGCTGACACGAGTCTTGCCGGGCTCTGCCGGCGTATAGCGTTACTTGATTCAAGCTTTAATGAATAGTCCTGATAAAGACATTCCTAAAATACCTCAGAACAAACATTTTATTAGCATTAAGATTACGCGGTCACCGGCCCATTGTTGAGAGAAAATGCCTCGAGTAGTCAAGTCAAGTATGGGGATATGTTGAGGGGGGCCCGATTTGAATGAAAATGCTCGATTTAGTTGTATCAACGGAGGAAAGCAACAATTTAGGTATCGAAAGCATTAATTTATTTAAATGATAGCTGTTTAATTCAGCCTTTTTAAGTGACTAAAACTCAAAAGACTTCTGGTCCGACGAATTTTCGCTACTTGTCACCAGTAAAAAGTCAAAAACTCTTTTTTTTATTAAAATTAGATGTCGGTACCTCACAACGTCTTCAAAATTAGTTCCCAATGTCGGGCTTTAGTTTTTTTTATTATGATGGCTTATGTATTGGTGCATCTTCGTATTTCAGCCAGCGAAGATATTTTAGAACGTCGTAGAAACTTTAAAAATAGAATATCAAATAAAGAAACTGTCTAATACGAGTATTACGTACGAATCCGAATTGTTGCATGCGAGAACATTCTCATCAACTTTAGTGAATCACAATTGATTTATGTAAGATGTTGTATTACGAAATAAGTATTTAACTGAAATTTTATTCTTGTACGAGTATGTATGTACAATTAGGACTACGTAGTTTTGTTAAATTAACGAACATTACTATGCTGTATTTATACTGTTGCTTATTTAAAAGTTTGTCAATTGTTGTTGTAAACGTAATAAATAATTGAATTCTAAGCAGACGCGTTCCTTTTTGTAAGGGTTATGTGGGAGACTCCCGAAAAAATATCGCACTTACCCAGTACCTGAAACCCGCGGGTCCTTTTGGGTCACGATGAGCAAATATGGTTTTGATGATTGGAGCTTGGGACCAAATCTACATTTGTCCATGCTGACCCTCCCGGCTTCAATATGAAAAACGCCTCAGACAGACGAATGACATTTAGTACCAAATAAACCCTTTGTAGGTACATTTCGTAAGCAAGGTTATTAAGGAAACAGGTGAATGCATTTGGTTTACACATGTAAGTCACCTTAGTAGTTACCTACCTAGGTAGGTATGTAGGATACTTATATACACACCTACTTGTTCGTTAAAAGACGAAGTGTCTTTATTATTGCGAAATACATGCTCGCATGTGCAAATAAACTTATGGATGGACCGTTGATAAATAGTCAAGGACGCGAAATTAAACTAAAAATCGCGTCAGTTGGTATTCATTTAGGTTCTTTGGTATTTATTCTTAATACTTTGGTACTTTTAATATCAATTAAAGTAAAGTCTAAACATAGAAACAAAGAAAACGTTCTAAAAGGAGGAAAAAAAACATTGAAACCCATTTAGACGAAACAGTTTTAGTGGGCTCGTTATTTTCGCATTAGTGATTGTAGCCTAGCAAGGACATTGGTAATAGTGACATCTAGCGGCAGGCTGCTATAGTTTTACAAGTTGATGCTATTTTCCTCGCTTACTCCGAGGGAATGAAGTTTTACAATTGTTTACTAGATGGCGCTAGCTGTGCAACCAATGTTTTTTTATGTTTAAAAAGTATTTTTTATTTGCAACTGACGCTGAAAACTTTTTGCAGTTCTACAGTAGGTGTCATCGGGAGAAATCCTGCTTTTTTGACGACAATGGTAGGTGCCTTATAATATATCCTGTTAACGCTATATATATACCTACATAATTTTCGTATAAAAGCAGTAATTGTCAAACACACCAACGGTTTCGATGTTGTCTATATTATTGTCAAAGAGAATTTTAACACAATTTGCGTTTATTCCAAAAGAAAGTGTTGATTATACGGTGTCCTATATTATAATTAGTAAAAGTGTAGAGTAGAAATTAAAAAATGAATAAATAAGTAGTGGGTCAGGTGCGAGTAATCATAAAATGTAATTTTAAAAGCAACAATTATCACTTTCTGAAGTAATAATTTTCTAAGTTCTTTTTGCAGAATGAATTATTTAAAGTTGTATGAATGTATGTTTGTGTATGCTGGAGCCATTGTATTTTTATTGATGAAAAAAACAAATAACTTGTTTATACAATAGAGCAGAATTAATTATCAATTTTAATAATAGCCCACAAATAAGACATTCATAGATTTCTGGTCCTACTTCATCAAAAGTTACCTATGTATTACTTTGTCAGTTTAAGCAATGGATAGCTTTCTTGGTTTTCTAACTAAACCTCCCCATTTTGTCGTGATCCCTATATTTTTCAATCGTGATTGATATAATGAATATAAACCGAATATCGTGATTGGCGAAATTTTTATATCACAAAATACACAAAGACCGGTGTCCTTGGACTACTTGTCCTACTTTCTAGGACTACCTTCTTCAACTACAATTATTATTGACAAGATTATGTATAATTACGCCTAAGACGGCAAACGTTAATTTTCTTTGGGTTTGCTGAACATTACATGCCAAGAAACATAAAGACAGGCTCATTTCCTTTTGAAATATCAATAGGTATTGTCCTTCAGCTGTCGAATTTTATATTCAGAGCAGAAGTCAGGAGGACAAAAGTTCTTGAAAGTGACCTTTTCATTTAAAATTCATAATGGATACATTTCGAGGGGGTACAAGGAATTTTTTTTCTGATTTGAAATTATGTTTCAAAGAGCATTCTTATGCAAGCTTGATTTGGCTTGTGAATATAGTGCCGAGTTTCGTGGGATTTTCCTTATTAAAAAATGAAAGAGCTGGTTTGTAAAATTAATATATCTTATCAAAGCTAAAATATTATTGTGATAAATAATGATATCGCTCCTCAAATTTCTTAAAATAAACTTATTAACTTTGAGGTAGATACGAACCACGATCTGTTACTAACAACGTTAAGATTTATCAATGCAATAATGACGCAGGCAATGAAAAAACACATTAGGTAGCCCATAACATAAAATATTTTATGAATTTGTATTTTTTCGGGCCTTTTTGTAAAGGGCCACCGACACTGCATTATCCTTTACATAAACATCACGTTGTTTTTCACAGTACCATTCTTCTTATTAAATATTTGCTTGCTGCTGTACGTTTATGGAGTCGGTACCGTGGTCTACCAGATGTACTTCGCCGAAACAACTATGGATTTTGTCAAAAGTTCCGTCAACATTTCGCTTTTCATGTTGATTGCAAACAATAGCTACTGGTGGATCACGCAAAAGTAAGTATAAGTATTTCTAATATATATTTTGAACAATTATTCATTTAGTGACTAAGTAGATC
>CAUEGZ010000007.1:0-23747 GCA_958496325.1 Nomophila noctuella
TTCAGGATGATAGTCTTATCATCCTGAATTGACCAGTCATAAAGGGCGATCCGTGCAATATACGACCTTAAGCCGCGCGATTCACTCCGTGAGATATTCAAGGAGATTAACATTTTAACTACAGCGTCTCAATACATCTTTGACTGCATAATTTATATACGCAAGAACCTACACAATTTTTCTAGAAAAAATGACTTTCATAGCTTTAATACAAGAAATAAACATAAGCTTGCCGTTACAAGTCACAGGCTTCATAAGACTGGGAAGTCTTTTATTGGACTAAGTGTCAAAATATTTAATAAACTACCAGAAAGTGTAATTGAATTTCCTAAACAAAAATTTAAGTTGTTCATTAAATCAACCTTAATGAAGAAAGGTTATTATAAAATAGATGATTATTTAAATGACAAATATGCATGGACATGTTAATCTGCTCAGCCGCACTTATTTTGTAATTATTTTTAAGGTATACTTGACATAATTGTAAAATTGAAATTTATTTTTAAAAAAGGCAAAACTGTCTGAGTTTCTTGCGGCGTCTCTTCTCAGCAGGCCATTCACGTCGAGGCGCTGGTAGGGTAAAAAAAAGTTTTGACGTGCAAAAGAATTTACTAAGTGAATCAAATTGCTAAATAAATCATTATTATTTCATTATTATTTCATTATCCTGAATTGACCTGTCATTTTCGACCCAGGGTACATCCCTGGGTCGAAAATGGCAGAGGATGCAACGGGATCGGGGCTAGGAGTTCAACCAGTTGAACTAAATGGATAACTTTCATCCAATATTTTCAAGTTTCAATGATGATGATGTTTATTTTTTCAGTTCAATATGACAGATGACCTAATATGTTGGGAATGTGCTTCCTGCTTCAAGAGGATAGATAAGTTTAGATCTCAAGTATTGAAAGCACAAAAACTACTAAAGATTTGGCATAAGAGTAAGGTATGATTATTTCAACGTTTCAAATGTTTCAGAGCATCTATACATAATTTTTTATCATTGGACATGCCTTCGCCATACATCGATCCAGTCTGAAATAGGCTAGTTGCCTCATATCACCATTTAAAAAAATCACTTTTAATTCGAATATTATTCCTTACAAGGATCCAAAATATGTAAACTTCATTAAATATAAATATGGGATTGCTGCAAAAATTCAACTTAAACCCGATACATTTTTACTTCTTTTTCTCTTGATTGAAAACACCGTCCGCCATGATTCTACGTCACCAATATTGTAAACAACACAAATTCAAACGGCAGTTTCGACAGGTTATTCGTGGTCTTTTATTTAAACACGTTGATTGTTGTTTATTCCACTATTAAAATATTATACACTTCACATTTATTGAAAACAAACCTGCCCAAAATAGATAATTTGATGGTTGCAAAATGTTTTGCTTCAAATTCTGATTCGCAAATTCTCATCACTGGGTACTTTAATCCACAACTTCTTATTGATGTATTCTTACATTCACGCACGATACAATAGTGGTAATTCATAAATGTATCATGTAATCTCAACGAAGACATGGTTTTAATTCCGATAAACACTTTTTGGTTATGTCACGCGTATTGTTGACAAGAACAGTGACGCCACGGCACAGACCATCATGGCGGACGGCGTTTACGGTAGTATAGTGAAATTAATAATTTAAAATTCAAAATACAGTTGGATAGGTGCTTCAAAAAAATTTCATATTTTTTTTATGTTGTAATATAATCGTAATGAACCGTTCTATCAAATAATAAAAATAGTGGCAACTAGCCTATTGGCACAGAAATTTGGAGTGATGGTCGCTTCTTTTTGCAATGTCAGCATGTTAAAATGTATGCCACTTCAAATTAAAATAATGCAACAGACTTCTAGGCTTAGGGCACTTTCAAAAAATTTAAATCTTTGGGTACATACAGAATCAGATGGCTAATACAGTTATTGTAATTATAAAAGATAATCCATGAGTTATTAAACATAACAATAATATTTACCCAATAATAAAATATAAATAATAAATAATTATAAGTTATATTTAATGAATATATAATTAGTTATAGATAAAAAAACTCTGCCAAATCCCATAATTATTTGTAACGAAAACATTTTGCTTTATCCTATTTAGTTATTAAAACTCAATTATGTTATGATATGATTTCAGAGAAAAAAGTTATTAAGACCATTATCAAATCTATCATTCTACGTCAAGGACTCCTACGATGTAATATTATCACCAGATACTCAAAAGAAGCCATCATGTGAAGACAATATTGAAAATGATGACTTTAAAGAAGAATTTGTTGATTTTGATGACATAAAAGTGTTTGAAGATGATGACAAGATCAATCAGATTGAAGAAGGGAATGCAGTATTCCTTGTCGATAATTGTGAAGGTATGAATCGTAGATTTAATTGGTTACATATATCAGACACTTCTAACTGCATCTGTGGTGTAGTGGTTAGAATGCTGTGCTCAAAACCTCTGAGTTTGTGGGTCCCTCAGGGAATGGTTTCGCTTTGTGTTGGCTTTCCCAGTATGGTAAGGATATTGCAGGCTTGAATCACCTGAATGCCCCATTAAAATAATAATTTCATTCTTCAGAAGGCATGTTACGTGTAAAGCTTAGTGGAACTTGCTCTTTAATAAGCCGCTCGTCTGGGGACGTACCTTCATCTTACACAAGACCACAGTGAAGTAGCACTTCGCAACTGTTGTGCTATGTTTCTGCTGGTCAGTAAGTTTGCCAGAGCTCAGTTGGGGAGGGTATGGGATCTTAGGCAGCCAACGCATCTGCGACCCTTGTGTGGTTGTTGATGTCCATGGGTAGCGGTGATTACTTACCATCGCGTAACGCTTTTGTTCGTTTGCCTCCCTATCACATAAAAAAGAGCAGCAGGTCAAAGTATGGAAGTTCTATATCTAACAATTGAAATGATTGTTTTTTATTATTTGTTTATTTGTTGACTATTGTTGCACATTGATTATTTGTTAAATAAATAAATAATTATTTACAGACGACAAGGTTATTACCAAGTCGGATGAAATAGATGACCATAAGGACCTTACCGAGGGTGAAACACCACAAATTGGCCCTCTCAAGTTATCCAAATTGGAGGAGCATTTTATTATCACCAAAATGACGATGGATGAAGTGAACCAAACAAGGGATTTAGCCAGAAATAGTGCAGTTTATAAACGATGTCCATACAAATGTACTAAGTGTATCATAGGGTACTATGAAGTCACTAAATATGAAACGCATATGAAAGAAAAACATGAGCCGGTGAGTAATTTAGCTATTAAATGTACAAAAACACAAAATAGAAAAACATTTATTTAACAATAAAAATATATACATTAACGGTATACACTTAAATCTGCCTCCGTGGCGCAGTGGCTAGTGTGTCGCACTTTAATACGGCGGCTGCGCCGGAGGTCCTGGGTTCAAATCCCGGGTCGGACCGATGAAATTGTGTGTATGTTTTCATGTTGTGATAACACAGATACTGTCCGGAGTTTAGAAGTTGGCGGTGTAAGAGTAACATTACCGCCATTGTAATTAAAAAATATAGGAGTGAGGGAATAGGGAGTGCACCTGTGCTTGCGCACGCGCTTGTGCACAGTAATAAATATCCTGCGTACTTGGCTAATCGTAAGATTGGTCGCCGTGGCCGAATTCGGCTAGAAGGGTATTACACTTAAATCATAGAGTTAAACTGTTAGATTTGCCCATAGAAAAAAAAGCTGTGGCATTATTTCTGCGTACGCCATTTCTCGAACACAATGTACACTCACACTACACAACACATGACAATATTTCCTTGGCAACGGAATAAAAAACAATGAGGGTTTTCGCAAATGAAAAATCCGCAAGATGGCAGTAGGTAGGCATAGGGTCTGGGGTGCAATTATGCTCCGACGCCGTAATCTCAATGCGAGTGAAATGCAATGCCAATCGTAAAGCGATATCGCTTGAAATTCGTATTATGCTAACCCCCTATGTTGCATTCATGTTGCATTAGGATCTAAACTGTGTCTACATTTTAGTGATACCATGCCTGAAAAATAAATTGCTCAAAAGGGCTGTTTTCGATTACAATAATAGAATTTTAAAGAAACCAATTGATATTTGCTGGTCTTTGCCACAGTAAATCAAAGAAAGAAAAAGTTCAAACGTCACGATGACAAGTAAGAAACGTAAACATTTTAAATTATATATAGGTGAATAAATATGTTTTTATGTGTTTAACCGTGTTTAGGGGCCTAAAAAGTGCTAGAAATGTGAGATGTGAAATAGTAAGTATGTACCAATCTTATTTTTCACTAATTTTATTGGGTCAGTCAAGAAACATTTTACAAATATGTGATAAGTTTCTAATCATATTATCCACTTCAAAAAACGACCGCTAAAGCAGGATTTTGCCCCTTCTAATTACATTTATTACATCTATTTTTCTATCGTCATGTGTACATCATGTACATGTAGTACCTAGTACATGATTTGAATTTAATAATAGAGGTAACCTCTCATTTCAAAAAGTAAATATTGTTTGAAGTGGTACTTTGTTATTTTGGAATTCTTAGGACAACTAGATCATTTCACCCTTTAATAAAGTAATTGTGTGTTACAAATAATACTTTTCAGAATCAAGTAAACAATAGCTGCTGGGTCACAAACTTCAGGAGTCAATGTTGTACCACATTGTATTTATTGAATTGCCATTAAGACCTTGCTCTAGAACACTGTCATTGAAAAGAAGGACAACAAAGTCTATGGGATGAGGAAACAAGCACATTGAATACCATTAGAGCTGATGCTGTTAAGGATGGAGTGGGATAGTCTAAGGTATCTAATCAACATAATGTTAGTTGTATCTCAAGTGACTTAGATGTTAATTACTGGGACTACTTTTTATTTATTAACTTATTCAGGATACAAGTATAAACATAATTGATACAAAAATGTTATTAAATTTCCTTATACTTAATGTTCATAATAGAAATTAAAAAGTGAAAACATAACTTTAAAATGAAACTTATAATACTAATATCTCTGTTATTTTTCAGCTCGTCCGGGTCTTGACTCAGTACGTGAAGCAAGGGTACACCCAGAATATATTCTGCGGCTTCAATCAGCACATGTCTGTGCTGAGGCAAGTGATGCTGAACCAGAACCTGAAATAAAACCAATTCAATCAGAAGTTATTCAATTTTTTTCTTGTGCAAATCTTGACCCTTGAAAATATAGCTGTGACAGATATAATTTTTGTTCAATGTTAATGCATAACATGTATAAAAATCAAGTTATTTATTTTAAAACAGATATTTTATTTCCCTGTTTACTAAGGTACTTATCATAATCATCATCTGAGCGCTTCTCCCAGTTGCTTCCTCGGCCATTGCCTTGGAGCCCAGAGAACACTTTTTTATTTATTTATTTATCTTTTACAAAAATCTGTGTACAACAGTGCAGTGTTCCACAAAACTGCTTTGACTATGATCCGGAATGGTCAAGCCTTGTTATTAGTAAGTAAGTCTGTACTGCAAGTACTTACTAATATTGGGTAATCACATTAGATATACTATTGTATCACATTAGATATACATAATGAAAATGTATGATAAAGATAGGTTTTCAAAAAATTACCTCTCATACTTTGCTGGTCCTCTTGCATGGCTTTTTAGATTTAAATCACCTTCATAAAGTGCTCAGCAAAAACCTGAAAACAAGTATGTAGATAAATTCACTATAATGAAAGATAACTAAAAAAATATTGAATTTTATTTCAGTTAGTTCTAGTTAGTTATTGGTAAGGTTTAACGAAATTAAGAACCACTACCCGTTTTTATCTTCATATTTGGTAGTTGAAATAGTAGAATTACCAAGAAAAACTGGTGACTGAACTTTTATTTCCTTCCTATAGTGGGAGTTAGTCATAGGAGTTAGTGCTTATTTTCACTAAAAATCTTAGTGTAAGAATATATTTATGCCAAACATTGCTGAGGCAAATACTTAAATAGGCAGCATTGTATAAATACCTTAGTGTGCGCCGATATCTATCCTCAAACGCCTTGACGGAAAGGTCCAATGCATCACATATTTCATCACATTCATATCAACATTTTGAGTGTTTTTGGCTACTGACGCATGTCCAATGCATGTGCAAGCTCTATGTAGTCCATAATTAATCCAAAACAAGCCATTTAACACTTTTATGGTAAAGAAAATGCAAAAGCGATACAGCAAAATCACCTTTTTCACTTGATATGTCTGTATCGCGTTTAATGACAGATAATCAATCTTGAAGCGATCCACATCATTGTCAAAAGTTGATCATAATACGAACTTATCGAAGATGCTGAAGCAACATCGTTGCGATACGGGAGGATAATGCGAAACTGGCGTAAATGTCAAAGTGACAGCTCGACGCACGATGCTACAGCGACATCGTTGCGATTTGGTTGCGATACAGAGAGCATAATGCGAAACTGACGTAAATCTCAAAGCGACATCGCGGCGACATCGTTTTTTGTTAGCATAATTGCACCCCTGACTGGTAAAGGCACCGTGCGTAGCGATGACTGCCATCTCGTGACTCATATTCAAAACTTCTAAATCATAATGTCGGTAATTCTACTGTCAAACCACAGAAAAACACGGTGCCTTATTCTGCCATCTAGTGACTGTCAAACCACAGAAAAAAAATGGATTTTAGCGCCCTTTAAAGTTTCTGCAGGGTGCCTTTATGATTGGTGGATTTTTACATTACATTGATAGATATGTCAAAACTCACCACTGTCAACGTGCTGTCTCACTTATTTTAGTGCCAGTTTCTAAGTATGGCGTGGGCAGATGTAACGATTTATATGATGACTTCAATGATATCTTACCTATCTTACTAACCATCAGGTAATCCTTGCTCGTTTGCCTCCCACTTATTATAAACTTACTAGCGGCCGCCCGCGACTCCGTCCGCGTGGATTTCGATTTCCAATAGCCTAAAGCCTTCCTCGTCAAATGGACTATCCAACAGAAAAATATTTTTTCAAATCGGTCCAGTAGTTTCTGAGATAAGCGCGTTCAAACAAAGAAACAAACAAACTCTTCAGCTTTATTATATTAGTATAGATAGTTTAATTTGCAGGAGCGCGGCGGTAGAATTCGTCCGCACAAATGCAGCATATGCGAGACATACTTCACGCGGCGAGACGCCCTGCAACAGCACCGGTGCCGGCTGTGCGCGCGCTACCGGTGCCGGCTGTGCGCGTTCACGCACCACAGCGAGGCGGCCGCGCGCGCGCACCGACACACGGTGCACGAGAGGTCTGACACACACACACATACACACACACACACACACACGCGCACACACGCACGCACACACACACACACACACACACACACACACATGCGCACACACACACACACACACATGCGCACACACACACACACACACAGAGCGAGAGAGAGATAGAGAGAGAGAGAGAGAGGGAGGGAGAGAGAGAGTAAATGCACGCAGACCATATACATAATACACCCAGTGCCCATGATCCGACCCGAGATACGAACCAAAGATCTTTGCTTCTACGCCATGGAAGCACGGACCATGACCAATGACCACACATACAGCGATCATACGAACAGACACCGAGTGCACACACACACACACACACACGCACACACACGCACACACACACGCACACACACACACGCACGCACGCACACACACACACACACACACACACACACACACACACACACACACACACACACACACACACGCACGCACACACACACACACACGCGCGCGCGCACATACATACATACGCACACACACTCGTGTCCGCGCACACACACACTCACAACGGCCACACATCCATACATAGCCATACATAGATACTTACACCTACCTAGTGACCATAACCATACAACATACAAACTCCCACCGACCGACCACACATGCCCACAACACAAACTTCTTACGACACTGACGCAAAGAAATGAGGCTATTTTCTAGTCCGGCCCTATACTCTACCGCTCATACATTTAAACCGTTACACATGCCCCGACTACAGAAAACTGTGGCATTTTTTACCTGCCATAACGTACATACGTTTCAGCATGCTGTCATTGCGATAAGAAGCGACAGTCGTTTCAAATTTGAGTGCAAATTCAGAGCTGTCTGAAGTATGACGGATTTAAATCTAATAAAACTTTATATTGATTACAGAAGTTCGAGTTCTCCCGGGGCTAAGAAGGACTCGCTTAAGGAAAAGCCAAAATGTGACATTTGCGGAAAAACTGCCAGCAACAAATCAAATCTGAAGATGCATATGTCGTAAGTGTATTTTAAAATATAAGTCTTTCATTATTATACTTCACTAGCGGCCGCCCGCGACTCCGTCCACGTTCATTTCGGCTTCAGCACACATAGCGTTTTACTATGGCTTAAGGCCTTCCTCGACTAATGAACTATCGAGCACATTTCTTGTCAATTCGAACTAGTAATTTCTGAGATTAGCGCATTCAAGCAAATGAACAAACTCTCAGCTTTATTATACTTACTGGCGGCCGCCCGTGACTCCGTCCGCGTGGTTTCCGGTTTCCGCACACAGGTATATTTACTTTAATAGCCTAATAGTAAAGTAATAGCCTAAGCCTTTCTCCTCAAAGGGACTATCGAACACGAAAAGATTTTTTCAAATCGGACCAGTAGTTCCTGAGATTAACGTTTTTAAACAAATAAACAAACAAACTCTTTTAAAATAAAAAAACAAAAATTAATATACCAAAACCGTGAATACTTTTTCTGTTTCCAGCGTCCACATGGGCGCACCTCGCGCGTCGTGTCCCGAGTGCGGATTACGCGTGCGCCAGACCAGCCTCCGCGCGCACATGCGCAGACACGCGCCGCGCCCCGACTCCGCCTACTGCGCCGAGTGCGGGCTGCAGTTCAGCGCTGTAGCGCAGTACCGCCGCCATCTGCGCCAGAGCAGCCGCCACGCGCAGGGCAAGCCGTGAGTAGTTGCTACGATGAGTTGCAGCGGCTACGACGTTTATAAGCGGCTACGACGGATCACAGCTTAAGCTAACATTAGTAGTATCTTCGAGTCGGAGCGGCAACGACGTCTACAAGCGGCTACGACGTCTACAAGCGGCTACGACGTCTATTAGCAGCTACAACGTCCACAAGCGGCTACGATGTCGACAAGCGTCTACGACGTCTATAACTGGCTAGGACATCCAGCTAGCATTAGTAGTTGCTACGACGTGTCACAGCTAACAATAGTAGCAGCTACGACGAGTTGCAACGGCTACGACGTCTATAAGCGGCTACAGAACGTGACAGCTAACAGAAGTAGTTACTACGACTAATTTTAGCGGCTACGACGTTCCGAAGCGGCTACGATGGGTCACAGGCAACATTAGAAGTTGCTACGACGAGTTGCAGCGGCTACGATGTCTAAAAGGTCACAGTAGAGTCACGTTTAGTATTTTTCAGTGTACCTACAGTTTATTTGTTATCCACAGGTTTCCCTGTACGGAGTGCGACTCAAAATTTGCAGACAAATTCACTCTTACGAGGCATATGGCTGCGAAACATCTCAAGATATACCCATTCAAATGTCATAAGTGTAGCAAGGTCAGTTTTGTATGTTATAGTTAATAATAATAATAATAAGAGCGTAGGGACGTGACGACCCCATCGCCCGTTGGTGGAAGTTGGAGCTCCTCCTTGAGGAATCACAACTTCCATCAATGCAATCAGTCTCCGCAGGGCAGCTTGTGGCGAGCTGTTGGTGTGTGGCGAAACCACGGACCCGAGACCTCCCGGGGGAACTTTACCATCTTCTCCCCCACCTCTGGCTTGCCTTAATTGGCCGTCCAGAGTGGAGCGCAAGAGCTATATGCTTGATGGGTGGAAGTGCTCAATCTGCGTAATAGCGGGGAACGGCTGACCGACCAAACGCGATCCAGAAACCGGTGCACACCTCTCGGCACCCTTAGCCAACCACGCCGGTGTTGCTGCCCGCGACCCTAGTGGCCGCTTGGAGTGGTAGCTGTTTTTGGGGGGCCCATCTAGTGGGAGGCGAGTCACCGTCTGCCAGGAGTAAAACATTGAGACATTTTGCATGGCAGACGCCCGTTGTCTCAACCAATAGCCCAGATTACCGGATCACAAAATTACACCCAATAGAACTGAACTTTTTTATTCAATTTTTGTTTGTTTGCAATAGTTCTTACATTTGCCAGGTGCTGTCTTTGAATAGATCTGTATTTATTCAGAGATAGTACCTGGCAGATGTACACATTCCAATTTAGATCAAATGGTACCAAAAAGCCTCTGCGCTGTTGGCTTTGGCCCCACGCATGCTTTAAAGGACCGGGTCCCTATGGACCCGTGAATTTCCAATGTACCTACATAATAATAATAATAATAAACTTTATTGAACAAAAACATTTTCACAATACATTTAAGTACACTTAAATACCTAAACTAGGTCGAACCTGTTCTTATAGGTATTTATGCTCTTGTCCTAAAGACTATTAAGTTCTTTTTAATGTGTTAGATAAAATACGAGTATTAGGTACCATATAAGTACATGTATACGTAAACTACTGATCATATAAATAAATACAAATACATACATTTGAGTATACATAATGAAAATAGTATATATATATGTAAGTATGTTTGTCGGACGTGTAAAGGTAGATGTAATGAATATGTGTAATGTTAGTATCAATATTGGGTAATCAAGAGTTCCTCGGTAAAACTGTAATCTTTTAACTGTAACCACTGCCTTAAGATAGTCTTACATTCATGTTTAGAAGTGTTAAGTAAATTGAGAAGTTTATTTATTTTTTTATATAGAAATGGACCACTAAAAGGAAAGAAACGTTCAGCGAATTTCGTTTTAGAATAATTGATTATCATTTTAGATTGCATACGTCTATTATTTACGGATATAAACTTGTTAGGGTCATAAAGAGTATGTTGTTTAAGCACGACTTCCAAGATATATAGCTGACGAACTGAGAGCACTCCAAATTCCGCATATAGGCGTGAAGTAGGATATCTGTAATGTAGACGGTTTATTACTTTAAGCACTGCCCGTTGCGCACGTTCCAGTTGTAGTAATTTAGTTTTTTGAGCCCCACCCCAGACATCAACACAATAAAGTAATATTGATTGGCATAACGCGAAGTACATTATTCGGAGAAGTTTAATGTCAGCTATATGTCTGATCTTTCTAAAAACGGAGGTAAGCATACGTACCCGTTGAGTTAAGACTCTAATATATGGTCCGAAGTTAAGGTTAGAATCTATGACAACACCTAAATATTTAACAGTAGAAACGCTTTCAAGTTTTGGACATGTGCATGAATTATCATGGTTGCAGTTATGATTAAGAGCCCTTATGTTATATATTGCACTAGGTTGTGTTTTGTTAGTGATAGAAAAGGGTACCAATTTTGTTTTGTCAGTATTTAATGTAAGTAAATTACACTTTAGCTTGTACTGAATATTGGTGAAACCAGTTTGGGCGTCATGAAACACTTGCGTCCAATCGCTAGCACTGAAAACTAACGCTGTGTCATCTGCGAAGGCTACGATCCTACCATTGGTTAGGGAGGTGTTGAGTACATCATTCACATATATAAGGAATAGCGTAGGACCCAACACACTTCCCTGTGGAACTCCATATCGGACTGGAAGTGGCTCACTGACAAAAATTGTCAATTTTGACAGTTTGCTGTCTGTCGGTTAGATAGCTCCTAAAGAGTTCAAGCTGATCCCCTCGCACTCCCATGGCTTCCAGCTTCCTAAGTAGTATAGGAACAGATACAGTGTCAAACGCTTTCGCTAGATCTAAGAAGATACCTAAACATTTACGTCCTGCGTCTAGTTCTCTAGCCAGAAAATTGGTCAACGTTGACACTGCATCGTTGGTTGATCTTCCTCCTCGGAAACCGAACTGATTGGGCGAAAGCAGCTCAAACTCTTCAAGATATTTTACGAGCCTAGTATTGATCAGCTTTTCCAATATTTTAGAGAGTGAATTTAAAATGGATATTGGTCTGTAATTATTAGGGGATTTGGCGTCGCCTGATTTGTAAATAGGCGTTGTCACAGATAATTTCATGAGGGATGGAAAAGTCGAAGTGGCAAATGAGATATTACAAATATGTGTTATCAGTGGTACTAGTATAGCCGTATTATATTTTAGGAGTTTATTAGAAATGTTGTCCCAGCCTGGGGAACTATCGGTTTTGAGATTTCTAATCATTGTTTCTATTTCAGCATCATCAGTGTCAAGCAATACAAATGATGTGTTGTTTGTGGAGGATATTTGAGTAAAATTGGTATCAGTAGGATAATCATTTTGAATTTTATGAGCCAAATTTTCTCCAATACTTGTAAAATATTTATTGACTTGATTAACAGAATACTGGGGGTTGTTGTCCAGAGTTAGAAGTTCACAGCATTTCCGTTTTAATGGTTTATAATTAGTAATTTTATTTATGGCGTCCCACGTTTTTTTAATACTCGTAGAAGAGGCATTTTCTAATTGTGATCTTTCATATTGAGTTTTAACGTTTTTAATTGTTTCGTACAGATAGTTACGGTATCTCTTATAAATAATTTTGTCAATTTCATTTACTGGTGTTTTTTTTTAATTTAAGGTGTAGTTTATCCTTGTTTCGTACACATCTCACCAGTCCTGGTGTCATCCACGGTTGTTGTGTTTTTTTGCGTTTTGAGATAGTTTTAGTTATTGTATTATTTTTAATGATGGTATTTAACATTGAGATAAGGCAACCTGTCGCTTTGTTGGGGTCTTTAGATTCAAATATAGGTTTAGTATCTACTAGTTTTAGTTCTTCTGATATTTTGATATAATTAATCTTGTTGATGATAATTTCTTCCTTTTTTCTCTTTACATCTTGATTCAGAGTAAATAAAATAGGGTAATGGTCTGTTATATTGGTCTGTATTACAAGAGTATTCGATTGAAAGTTGGTTTTGATGGCAATGTGATCCAAGCAACTGTTATTACGAGTTGGAATGTTGTGAGAGGGAGTCATGCCGTAAGTAGCTAGTAAATTTAGGTATTCCGAAGCATTTCGATCTATTGCATTGGGTTCAATATTTATATTTATATCACCGACTAGTACCAAGTTAGAAAAGTTTGAAAGAGAAGACAGTGTTTGTTCTAGAGAGTTTAGAAAATTTTCTATGTTTTTATAGGATGGTGATCTATATATAGATACAATTGCTATGTTTTTGTTGATAGTTGTAATCAGACAGGTCGCATCTACAAAGTTTGGTTCATATGTCATTGCCAAAATGGTATTTTTAATATAGATAACTGTGCCATCGTTTTGATTGTTTAGGTTATTAGAATAATATGCAGTGTAGTTTTCAAGTACAGGGAGGGAACTATCAACTGAAAGCCAACATTCAGTTAAGGTAATAATGTCTGGGAAAAAATCTATCCTGTACAAAAACAATGAAAATTCCCGCATGTTCCGTGAAATACTTCTAATATTATGTGTTATAATTGATAGCTTTTTGTCATACTTGTTAATCATCAATTGTACATAGTTCGTCGGGGTTACATAGTTTTGAATGGGAGACTTCAAAGTCATCGATAACATTAATCAGTTCCTTAATAGAGCCCTCTTTTATATGGTTGTTGTTTAACTTCATGAAGATGTTGGTTATGATGCATGCGCTTCTCTATAAACACTAAGCACAGTATAATTGGAATCACATATAATGCAAAGGTTTCACATATAATTAAAAGTTCTAATTAAGGTCATAGATTTAAATAGTTTGATATGCCCTTGCCTATAATATGACCCGCTCTGAAATCGGCACTATAATTTGCAGAGGCGGTCGCTTATTACTTCAAATAAAATAATTCCACAGTTGTCTGTCGGGGAATATCTAAGAATAGAAACACAATAGCCTGAAAAAACGCGGCTGAAGTTCGACGGGATTACTTCTACATACAATATTTATTAAATGACTGATCAAACACCATTCTTCGCTGAAACACACACCATAAATATAAATATCTCTGGACATAATTCACACAGCGCCATCTAGCCCCAAACTAAGCATTAGCTTGTGCTATGTGTGCCAGACAACGAATAAACATTACTTATATACTTTTTTTTGTAAATACATGCATATTATATACATAGAAACACCCAGACCGATACAAA
Organism: Nomophila noctuella; assembly: GCA_958496325.1. Taxonomy (NCBI): domain Eukaryota; kingdom Metazoa; phylum Arthropoda; class Insecta; order Lepidoptera; family Crambidae; genus Nomophila; species Nomophila noctuella. The sequence continues at coordinate 14,240 of CAUEGZ010000007.1, forward strand.
CAGACATGTTCATGCACACTAATGTTTTTTCCGTACGAGGATCGAACTCGCGACCTTTGGTGTAGTAGCCGACTTTTCGACAATTACACCAAACGGCTCGTCCATGCCTAAATAACGTCGAGCTTTTTGTATAGAAAATACATTGGCGGCTATTTCGATCGCGTATTTTCCGCCTGGTGTATTTCTACACTAATTATTTAATGCTTTTCGATTTTTGACAACCAATTTGAGCAATTAAGATTTTTAAGTAACCATAAAACATTTTATCAACAGAGCTTCATAAGGAAGGACCGGTTGAAAAATCATATATTGGAAAGACACGAAGGTATTTCAAGACCAAAAGACAAGATATGTGTGTTCTGCGGAAAAGGATTCAAGGTGATTATTATAATAAAATATTTTTATTTTTATATTTTTAATTTGATAAATAAATTATTTCATTTCATTTTATTATTCTATTTCATTTTATTGAGAAAAATAATGATAAAATCAAACCATAAAAAAATACAAAGCGAATCCTAGAGAGCACAATTTCTAGCCTGTTCAGAAAACAAGGTATTTTAGCTTTTTTTTATTCTTTAGTCTGTGATTGCATATAAATATCTCAAAAAGTTTTTGTATGGCTGCCTAACAATGTTTTTATTTTTTGTCGAGAAACAGTTTAAAAATCCATCCTGTAATATTATGTGCATACGCTTTTTTAAGTATCTTAGTAAACACTTCCATTGCCATCGCCCATGGGCGGTTGAATATACGTTATTTACATGACCAAGCCGCCCATGGGCGGCCGGTACACCTCAACCCATACGCCAATAAACTCTTAACTAAACAGCACAGGAAAAACTGAAATAAAGTCTCACGCCGAAAACTACCATGGGCGGCCAAGAATACTTAATGGAAATGTCGTGGCCGCCCATGGGCGTCCTGAATATCAACCTAAGGCGGCATGTGGGTGAGATCGTTTCTTTAGAGGGCAGGCAGTTATTTAATGCTTCTTGTTAAGATTTTGATATGTGTTATGTGTGTTAGTATAAGTTTATGTTGACTGCCCCATAATTACATTAATAAAATTACATAATTAGACGGTCCCATTAGAATAGTGTTCAAAGACCCTGGCTACAAAACGAACGGTCGCGGGTTTGAATCCCGCTAGGGGCAAATGCTTGTGTGATGAACATCGGCATTTGTACTCGAGTCGTGGATGTTTATAAAAGTATTAAAGTATGTCTATCCGTTCCCTAGCATTCATAGTACAAGCTTCGAGCTTAGTTTGGGCTTTTTTTTCGGAGTAGAATGCACTGACGCACCATGACACTTCAGGCCAGCTTAGCCTTCGGCCGTGTGTGGGGCTCTGGTGCACAAATTGTGGGCCCATTAACCACTTAAATCCTCCGGTTTCCCTTTTGTCTCGCATAAGGACGGATCGCTACCAGTCGCGGGTGCGCGGCTTATGTTCGACCCGTCCTTCGAGCTCCCCGACCAGAGGTGCGATTCACTAAGCGCAAATGTCATAAAAGCCTTGGTGGCAGCGGCTATGTAATCGGTAAAAAGTTTCTTATTTACAGTTTTCCATTTAAATACACAAAGATGACCACTCCAGTTGATTTTCGACACTGTAACGTTCCAGATTGTGAATTCCATTACAAAAAAATACTAGTTTTACCGATCACATCGCCGCTGCGACCAAGGCTTCTATGATATTTGCTCTTAGTGAATCGCACCTCTGATGCGGTAGGCCGGGGCGGCGCAGCGTAGTTTGGGGCTAGGCAATTGGGTATTTGACTGCATATGAAATAAATTATGACATTCTAAGATTAAAGACGAAATCAAAAATTAGGCACAATTTTTTATCTCACAGTTACTATTTAGCTTTTAACAAATTATTACAGCTAATTGAAGTTAAAATAGTATTGATTTGACACTATTGCATCGTGAGGTCACGATTCAATATTTCCTACATTTTTTCCTACAAGGTTACGGTTTTGACATTTAAAAAAAGTAGGTGATTTGACTTGTCAGTCAAATACCGTATTTATTTATTTTAATTTGGTACACAAACAGGTAACTGTCAAATACACAGCCATTAAATACATACAATACTTATAACACAAAAACCAGACAGATACCCAAATATAGCGTACACAACATGTTTAATATAATTTCAAAACACTAGTAATAGAAGTGAAAACTAACAAACGTTCAAAATCATGGAAATATATCCTAATTAAATTTAAAACAAAAATCTATTTAAAACAAAAATCTATTAATGTATTAGTCCAAGGCACTTTTATTTAAATAAGTAATGTGTCTCACAGGAGGCGGCGTCGCTGCGGCGTCGCTGCGGCGGCACGCGCGCGCGCACTCGGGCGCGCGGCCGCACGATCTAGCTAGAATATTTCCATTTGTTCTCGACGCCGAACACAAGAAGCGTACGCGCTTCGATGTGTGTGTATACATTATTGTATACACATAAGGTTCATTGTCGATTGTACAAAATCTTATCGCCTTTTATCATTCGCAAGTACCTAGATGTGCTAATCTGAGAATAATCTAACAACGACTCGAACTTTCCAGATGTTTCTATATACGAACATTATTCTGTAACGATGTAGAAACGTCTCGTACATTCTAATTCATATCGCGATGTCTCGATTGTTCCGGCTCGTTCGTAACAATAATGTATCCCACAGGAGGCAGCGTCGCTGCGGCGGCACGCGCGCTCGCACTCGGGCGCGCGGCCGCACGCGTGCGCGCTGTGCCCCGCGCGCTTCACGCAGAGCGGCGCGCGCGACCAGCATGTGCGCGCCACCCATGCGCATGAGAAATGTGACCCAACGCACGAGAAATAGATAATAAAGTTTTATTAAATGTAAAAGTGTCTTTTTATGGATTTTTGCCCTCCATCATTTCACAGTTATGCTATCATTTTTCTCCTTAGTAGGTATAACTGTCGAGTGAGATGACGTTATTACAGCCCCCCCCCCCCGCTTCACGCAGAGCGGCGCGCGCGACCAGCATGTGCGCGCCCGGCATGCGCATGAGAATGAGAAATAAATAATAAATAGTTAAATGTGATATGATAGTGTCTTTGTTTGGATTTTACCCTACATCATTTTTCTCCTTAGTAACAATCACGCACGACTGATAGAGCAACATAACTGTCAAGTGGGATGACGTCATTAACCCCCCCCCCGCTTCGCCCCCCGGCTCGCGCGCCCTGCATGCGCATGAGAAATAGATAATAAATATTTATAAATGTAAAAGTTTCTTTGGATTTATAGGAGAAAAAAAAACACCCATTCCCTAATAGATAGAAGAATGTGAATTTATTACATTACCAGTAAACAATTCGCCCTTAAAATATTTGCTGTATAATGTTAACGCTAGCGCCGTCCAGCGCGACTGCTAAGCGTTATCCATGACCAACCTGAATTGGCGGCGCGCGGTCGCGGCCATCTGGATTTCGACTCACATTCATTCGTTTTTATATTCGTTCATACGTCATACACAAAATATCGTAAATATCAAGATTAAACGGTATTATTGTATATTAATATAAATATCTTCATTTAACCAAGAACCCGTGTACGTCCTGAAGGTGGATGATTAAAATAATTAGCCTGAGAGCTAACAGTATATTTTGTTACACCCTAGAATGAATGTACCTCACAGGAGGCGGCGTCGCTGCGGCGGCACGCGCGCACGCACTCGGGCGCGCGGCCGCACGCGTGCGCGCTGTGCCCCGCGCGCTTCACGCAGAGCGGCGCGCGCGACCAGCATGTGCGCGCCCGCCATGCGCATGAGAAGTGTGACCCAACGCACGAGAAATAAATAATAAATAGTTAAATGTGATGAGATAGTGTCTTTGTTTGGATTTTTATCTAACTAATATCTATCCTTTTTCTTCTTCCTCCAGCCACCGGAACTTTCAAGTGAGATGACGTCATTACCTATTCGTTCCCCAGCATCCATAGCCCTAAACTAAGCTTAGTTTTGGGCAATTGCTGTGTAATATCAAGGCATTTATTTATTTATTTATTTTTGAATGAAAGGTTATCACAGTTTATTATGAATGCTGTCGAAAACCCGATGAGAGTATTTGCGATCGAAAAATCCAATAGATGGCAATATGCACCGTGCAGAAACTATAGAGGGCCCTAAAATCAAGATTTTTTTCTGTGGTTTGACAGTACAATTTGACATTTAGCGTAAAAGTTTCGAATATGAGTCACTAGATGGCAGAGTCATCGCTACGCACGGTGCCTATACGCCTCTAAATCTATCTACGCTCTGGTATGTGATTGGTGAATTTTGAAATGACATTGACAGATATGTCAAAATTCATTATGTATTGCCTTCTAGTGGATTTTTCATGTGCAAAATCCCCCATTAATTAATGTACGCTTGCCTACTGCCATCTAGCGGATTTTTCAATCGCAAACACTCATTAATGAATGTATCCGACAGGAGGCGGCGTCGCTGCGGCGGCACGCGCGCACGCACTCGGGCGCGCGGCCGCACGCGTGCGCGCTGTGCCCCGCGCGCTTCACGCAGAGCGGCGCGCGCGACCAGCATGTGCGCGCCCGGCATGCGCATGAGACATGAATAATAAATAATAAATAGTTAAATGTGATATGATAGTGTCTTTGTTTGGATTTTACCCTTCATCATTTTTCTCCTTAGTAACAATCACGCACGACTGATAGAGCAACATAACTGTCAAGTGGGATGACGTCATTACCGCCGCAGCCCCCGCACGTTTCACGTGGAGCGGCGTGCGCGCCCTGCATGCGCATGAAAAAGAGATAATAAATAATTATAACGGTGAAAGTTTCTTTCGATTTATAGGAGAAAAAAAACACCTAGTTATCCCCTAATAGATAGATAGAAGAATGTCGGTAATTCTACTGTCAAACCACGGTAAAACACGGTGCCTTATTCTGCCATCTAGTGACTAATATTCGAAACTTTCACGCTAAATGTCAAATTTTACATTCAAACCTCAGAAAATAAATTGGGATTTTATCGCCCTCTATGGTTTCCGCACGGTGCCTATCTGTCAATGTCATGTCAAAATTCACAAATAATATACAAGTTAGACCCTACGCCTGCCTACTGCCATATAGTGGATTTTTCAATCGCAAACACTCTCATTAATAATGTACCTGCCAGGAGGCGGCGTCGCTGCGTCGTCACGCGCGCACGCACTCAGGCGCGCGGCCGCACGCGTGCGCGCCCGGCATGCGCATGAGAAATGTGACCCAACGCACGAGCAATAGATAATAAAGTTTAAATAAATGTGAAAGTTTTCTGGATTTTTGCCCTTCATCATTTGACAATTATGCTATCCTTTTTCTCCTTAGTAGCTATAACTTTCGAGTGAGATGACGTCATTACAGCCCCCCCCCGCTTCACGCAGAGCGGCGCGCGCCCTGGCCGCACTTGCCTAAAATGGGGGGTGGAAGTTTGAATGGAAAATTTAAACTAGTTAAGTTAGACGCTTGAAATTTGGCATGCAGGTCCCTAAGTAAACTTGATGCTTAGTTGCAAAAGGATGTAGCAAATTTCCTACGGGAACGGGAATTAAAATATTAGTATCATGAAAACCGATATCTACGCGGACGAAGTCGCGGGCGGCCGCTAGTAATTTAATGGAGCAAGACAGCAGACACACGTCCTGCCATCTCTCCTAATAAATAATTAAATAAATAAATGTGAAAGTGTCTTTGTTTGGATTTGTGTCCGTCAACCTCAAAATATACGCCCTAAAAACATAACTGAACTATACAGAAAAGAGAGGCCTTTGTCCAAAAGTGGACTACGATAGGCTGTTGATGATCACGCACTCGGGCGCGCGGCCGCACGCGTGCGCGCTGTGCCCCGCGCGCTTCACGCAGAGCGGCGCGCGCGACCAGCATGTGCGCGCCCGGCATGCGCATGAGAATGAGAAATAAATAATAAATAGTTAAATGTGATGTGATAGTGTCTTTGTTTGGATTTTGAATTAAATTAAAGTTATTATAAATGTAAAAGTGTCTTTGTTTGGATTTTACCATTCATCATTTTTCTTCTTAGTAACAAACACGACTGATAGAGCAATAAAACTGTCAAGTGGGATGACGTCATTACCGCCGCAGCCCCCGCACGTTTCACGTGGAGCGGCGCGCGCGCCCTGCATGCGCATGAGAAATAGATAATAAATAATTCTAAATGTGAAAGTTTCTTTGAATTTATAGGAGAAAAAAAACACCCATCCCCTAATAGATAGAAGAATGTGAATGTATTACATTGCCAGTAAACAATTCGCTCTTAAAATATTTGCTGTATATGTTAACGCTAGCGCCGTCCAGCGCGACTGCTAAGCGTTATCCATGACCAACCTGAATTGGCGGCGCGCGGTCGCGGCCATCTGGATTTCGACTCACATTCATTCGTTTTTATATTCGTTCATACGTCATACACAAAATATTGTAAATCATCATCATCATCATCAACAGCCTATCGCAGTCCACTGCTGGACATAGGCCTCTCCTAGGGCTCTCCACTCAGCCCGATCCTCAGCGACTCGCATCCAGCTCCTGCCAGCCATCTTGCGCAGATCGTCACTCCACCTGGCCTGAGGGCGTCCTACACTGCGCTTTTTGGGACTCTTGCTAAAACGCGGTATCCACTCCAGAACTCGTTTACCCCAACGGTTGTCGGCTCGGCGGCTTATATGCCCAGCCCATTGCCACTTCAGCTTGCTAATCCGGTGAGCTATGTCGATGACCTTAGTTCTCTGCCGGATCACATCATTTCGAATGCGATCCCGCAGAGAAACGCCGAGCATAGCTCTTTCCATAGCCCGCTGAGCGACTTTAAACTTGTGAACCAGCCGTGCCGTAAGTGTCCACGTTTCAGCTCCATAAGTCATGACGGGTAGGACGCACTGATTAAAGACTTTTGTCTTGAGGCATTGTGGAATCGACGATAAGAAAACTCGACGTAGTTTCCCAAATGCTGCCCAACCAAGCTGAATTCTTCTATTCACCTCGTTCTCAAAGTTGTTTCTACCCAACTGCAATGTCTGCCCGAGGTAGACATATAAGGTGTAACAAAATATACTGCAAATATTTTAAGGGCGAATTGTTTAGTGGAAATGTAATAAATTTGTCTAGTAAATTTTTTTAATTAATTCGATAGATTCCGAGAAAATCAACAAAATAAATTGAGTGAATATTTGGGAAAAGTACAAAATTTGTCATATGCAAGACAGCTGGTCGTGTCTTATCAGTGTAATACAATTACTACACTTGTCCTGCCCCAAAAGCAAAGAGGTGGAGAGGGGGCGAAGCTTACATACAGGACGAAAAGAGCAAATTGGCCAATGCAGAAAATGCAAAATTTGGTAGGATTAATTTTGACTTTTTAATACCTGATATTGATTACATTGCCACTAAAGAATTCGCCCTTAAAATATTTGCAGTATATTTTGTAACACCCTATATTTCTGAACAACTTCGAGAACTGCGCCGTGAATCGCAATCGGTTCCGGTAGAACATGTTCATTGAACATGACCTTGGTTTTATCCAAGTTCATCCGTAGGCCGATGCGTGCAGAAGAGTCAGCCAGGTCATTCAGCATCTGTTGTAGGTCCTGCAGAGTTTCAGCCATAATGACGATGTCATCCGCGAATCGCAAGTGAGAGATGTAACTGCCCTGTATGTCGATGCCGCGTCCTTTCCAGTTCAGCGTTTTAAACAAATCCTCCATTGCATTAGTGAACAATTTCGGGGAGATGACGTCCCCTTGTCTCACTCCTCGATGCAATGGTATAGGTTTTGTTTGCTGATTCTGTACTTGGACTGGACATGGTGGCAGCTTCGTAGAGACTTCTCAACACTTGGATATATCGCCAATCTACCTGGCATCTCTGCAGGGACTCCAGAACAGACCAGATTTCAACCGAGTCAAAGGCTTTCTCGTAGTCCACAAATGCTAGACACAGGGGCTTATTATACTCCTCGGTCTTCTGTATAATTTGCGCACTGTGTGGATGTGGTCTACGGTGCCGTATCCGCTCCGAAACCCGGCCTGTTCCGGTGGTTGGAATTCGTCGAGTCTTCGCGCAAGACGGTTCGTGATCACTCTTGAGAACAGCTTATAGACGTGGCTCAGAAGAGAAATGGGTCGATAGTTCTTCAGAAGGGTTTTGTCGCCCTTTTTGAAGAACAGAACGACCACACTTCTACTCCACGCCTCCGGAGTTCTCCCTTCAAAGAGGACAGCGTTGAAGAGCTTTTGGAGCTCCCTCAGTACGGGTTTCCCTCCAGCCTTTAACAGCAACTATCAAGTAAATATCAAGATTAAACGGTATTATTGTATATTAATATAAATATCTTCATTTAACCAAGAACCCGTGTACGTCCTGAAGGTGGATAATTAAAATAATTAGCCTGAGGGCTAACAGTATATTTTGTTACCACCCTAATATGAATGAATGTACCTCGCAGGAGGCAGCGTCGCTGCGTCGACACGCGCGCACGCACTCGGGCGCGCGGCCGCACGCATGCGCGCTGTGCCCCGCGCGCTTCACGCAGAGCGGCGCGCGCGACCAGCATGTGCGCGCCCGGCATGCGCATGAGAAATGTGACCCAACGCACGAGACATAGATACCTAATAAAGTTTTAATAAATGTGAAAGTGTCTTTATGGATTTTTGCCTTCATCATTTGACAGTTTTGCTATCATTTTTCTCCTTAGTAGGTATAACTGTCAAGTGAGATGACGTCATTATAGCCCCCCCCCCCCCAGCTTCACGCATAGCAGCGCGCGCACGCAGCATATGCGCGCCCTGCATGTGCATGAGAAATAGATAATAATAATCATCAACAGCCTATCGCAGTCCACTGCTGGACAAAGGCCTCTCCTAATAAATAATTTAATAAATAAATGTGAAGTGTCTTTGGATTTGTGTCCATCAACTTCAAAAATACGCCCATAAACTTAACTGAACTGTACAGGAGGATCTGAAATAAAGTCTTCAGATTTTCCTATATGTTGAAATTCGGGACGCCCATGTGCGGCCAAGAAGCTTAATCGAGATTTCATTATATTTATTTAAACTATATTGCACGGAATAAAATTTGTACAAAAGGCGTAGGTACTTAATGCCTCATAGCATTCTCTACCAGTCAACCTTAGGGCAAAACAGAGAGTGAATGGCCGCCCATTAGCGTCCCATATTTAAACCTAAGGAAGCATGTGAGTAATACCCAGGCTGGTGAATTCAGATCATAGTCGCAACGTACCAATGGTCGAGGAATTGGGCTAGCTAAGATTCCACTACGCGGGAGCGTTATATCGCTATCATTGCGAATTATAAATCCATCCCGCTTACACAAATACTCGTGTGCGGGATGGAGATATAATACAGATTAATGCAGAAGTTCAGGACCAATAGTCTAAGATCCCAGTGGCCCCAGACCTACGTCATTTTAGCAAAGCTGAAATTTTGAGGATTGTTAGT